>VZRH01002462.1:692839-710097 GCA_013397555.1 Urocynchramus pylzowi
AAAAGAAAGCACTGCTGAAAAATTTCTCAAATGTGAACATGCCATTCCAATGGAAAAATTAAGACTCCTACGTGAGAAGGAAAATACATGAGCACTTCCAATAGAAAATGAAAAAAGAGAAGATATTATGTATCTTTACATAATAAGATACATATATCATAACACGTACATAACACGTATTAATTTTTTTAAATACTAAAAATTTATTTGTTTCTAATAGAAAACTATGCATCTTTCATAGCCTTCCGTGTAATCAGCTGTTGTTGCTAAAATGTTCAATTCTGTGCATTTACATTACAGAATTGAACATTTTAGCAACAACAGCTGATTACAACAAATTCTCCAAATTCTAGCAATACAATTGCCAGGCTAACATGCCTTAGGCAAAACTGCAAGCCAACAGATAAGACTTCCTGGGTGACAGCCCTATGTCTTGACAAAATGCAGTAATCATAATGTTAATAAGCCTAAAAGCCTAATTAATTTTGAAACACATGAGTATGAAGAATTCTAAACCAGTGCAGCTCTCTCAGAAGTTAACCAGAGGTTACTTCAGCCCTAACTGAAAGGTGAGCATCCATGGGGCAAACGGTAACTGCTGTGTCACACAAGTGTTTTGGTCGGGGAACATATTCCAACTGAAACTGCAGAAATCCTTTAGGCAGCTATGTAAACACAATTCAGGGACACAGAGGTTAACAACCTTGGAAAGAATCTTTGCTGACCACAAATGGCTTCTTTCCAAGACACCTCTGTGTCACAGCTTTCCACTGCACCTTCCCCAAAGCGTAAACCCCAAATACGGAATTTTTAACACCAATTCCTAAAACACAGGCAGGGTCAGTGGGTGCTTCTAATCCAAGTTTTTATTGAATGATGTTTAGTGAATGTTGATCTTTAAGCCCAGAAGCTTCCTGCACAAGGAGGCCTTGAAAATAAACACATAATAGCTGCACTTTTGTAAATGAAATAACTGTGTACCTCCATACTGCCCTCAGGCTCTTGCTTGTTTGGCTGGAAAACAAAATTAAATGAAGCAGCTCATCTGCTTCACAACAAGATGACAAGAATTCTTTTCATTCTAAGAAAACATTTTACATGCGAAATATCATGTTTTCTGACATCCAAAATATCCTACCAGAATCCTCATTTCACCAATCCTAATTTCATCCATTTCACCAACTCTTACTTCTCTTGTCTTTCATTATTGCTTACCCCCAAATCACAAGTCCCTGTCTTTCTGTTTTACGTGGTGGCTTCTAACTTCCTTTGCTTGACCACCCTGAAATGCTCCAAGGAGCTAAGGTACATAAAATTAAATAAACTTAACAGAAACTAGATTTGTCATATATAAAGACACTCAGTAGAAAAATTCAAAATTATACTGAGGATATTCCTTGGAGTTTTGCAGTAAACAGTGTGTCTTCATTAAAATATTAAGACACTGCAGTCAGAAATGCTCCTGTCTTGAATGTTAGACTTTACTTTGCTCAGAGAGTATCACTGATATCATTCTGTTGAATTAATAAATATAGCTGAATACATTTACTGAATTTTGTCAGAAGCCTGGCAGCAAATTCATTGCAAAAAGGAAATCCTTTGGAAAGCCTATGTAATGATATATATACTTCTCAATATATAATCAGGGCAGGAAACAAAAAGTGGGACAAAAAACCCACTGGATTTCAGCTCAGAGAATGACATGATCTATGGTTATATATGGATGACAGATTATCACATGAAGTAGACTGTAATTTATTTCTCATTTGATAGAGTGAATTTAATCTCACAACTGTAACACAAAACCTCAAAAAGTAGTCCAATAAAATTTTTGCATTTGATTCTATTCAGAACTCTTATTTACAGACTTTGGTCCTGCCTTCTTCATGTTTATCAGAGAACAACCCATTTCCATTTCTTTTCAGAAAATTCCAAACTCTCAAAGGCTCAGAAATGAAACAAGGAGGGAAAATTAACTTCTCTGAGAGAACTTCCCTTAACTGACAGTTTTCATCAGACCAATACAGAAATTGGGTTGCTAGACTTATCCAGCCTGGCCACTGGCTTTTTAAATCTCATATGGGTGATGCAATACTTAAGTGTTGTAAAGGATTAAATTGTTAAGGACTGACAGAGCAGAGCATTTAAGCAAATAAGCCTGATGAAGTAAGCAACTAAATATGAGATGTGACTTCCATGAAGAAAGTCACTCTAGGGGAAGTTTAGCAGAGCTTCCTACAGCCAACTTTCAGACATACAGGATTAGAGGAAGAGGAATAACCCAAAAAAGCAAAAATATATTTAATGTGTTATTCAATTAGGTAAAGCAGGGTATAAAAGCCTAAAAACCTAATTAGTACATTCACCTATGAAAACCTGAAAAAGTTCTGTCAAGAGAAGTAGCAACTTTATATGCTATTAACAGAGCAAAGCCTGATTTAAAATTCCCACATTGCATCTTATATGGTGAAGTACTGTGCTGCAGCCAGAGTTACTGAGGGTAACAGGACCTGATCAAGTCATAGACAGAACATTTTTCCACAGGCAACCCAGAGCTGAGCAGAGGAAATAATTCACCAGTACTAAAGGATGATAAAGCAGATGTTTGGACTGTAGACATCAGCATTCATTTGGGACTGTTTAGTTTAGAACACATGGTATAAGGATGATTGGTAATGAGAGGAAATACTGTGAACAAGTTTACATATATCTCATTCCAAAAGCAGACTTTCTGCTTTGTGAAACTTCAAGTTTAATGCCAAAACCCACCAAAATAATTCACAACCCTGAATCTAAATAATTACATTTATGCTAGTCTTGCCACAAAATCATGCAATTTCATTAACTGTACTATTTCAACATCAGAAATACATAGTCTGCATGTTTGTATATGTTAGTTAGCACACATTTTCCAGACATCCACATCAGCAGTTACAGTGACATCCTCTTAAAAGATTTGCAAGCATGGATGAGCATTGCTCACATACAGAGTGTATAACAAAACATGAAAGTAAATGGTTTTTGTGGGGGTTTTGGATTTTACCAAGAGCTTCTGGCACAGCATAACTCTATTCTAAGCTGTCATTCCAGACCACAGATTTGAGAAAAACAAAAGATGCTCTCATTTACATTTCATTCTGTGGTATACCATCCCTAGGATGGAATTTCTCCATGAGCAACATTCACTCAGGTAGAACATTATTTACTAATCAAGTGTTTGGGAATGCATTAAGCAATTCCTATACAATCAACAGTCTGCTTTCCAAGGACTGTAGAATGTATACTCTTCAGAGGTTAAGAATTACCTACCACAGTGAGTCACACAAAATCCCAATACTTGTTCTCTTTCCAAACAGCCTTACTAGCACACAAGACCAAAAACTAAATATTTACTGTAAATGACTGTTGTTTTTGTAATATGCTTTGCCATTCTATAAATCAATCATTTATAAAAAATGTTTCATTTGCATGTGACAATATGGGGCAACACCCACTACAAGGAAATAAATCCATTATCTGGGCCAGGTAGTTTTTAATAACTTCCCTGTATTCTTTTTCTTCATGATAGAGCTTTTGATTAGAAAGTCATATAGAAAATTTTAAACGGGAAAATAAATCTAATTTACAACCAATAGGAAATAGGAAATTTGATAGGAAATATAAAATCTATTGGAATAGCAGCAAATAATAGACAAAAAGGATATTTTTATATGTATTCATACATATGCATAAAATAAATTACTTATTACTAAACTGTATGATTGGTACTCATCTAGAGCATCAGCCTGGTAAAGAATGGATATCAATATAGAGGTTTCTAAAAAACCCAAATAACTTGTCAAGCAAAATACAGTGATTTTGACATTAGTTTGTGAAAAACCAGACAGAAGAGATAAGGTTTTAGACTAGCATAGGCACACAAGGTGCATTACTGGATGGTTACTCTGAGAAGCTCTGTATATATTTTGAGATGTATTTGACTCAGTAGCTATACTTTATCAGTGGAACAGAGCTGCCTGATTTCATGTGAAAAATTAACACTGTCAGCTAAAAGAGATGGCCATTTGAACAGTAACTAAAAGGAGAAGTGTAGAACTCTAGAAGGAAGATTTATCTGGGCAGGATTAATATTTCAAGAAAATGTCTGTTCAGCAGTCAGAGCAATAAAAGAAGTGGCACTGTACATCCAGCACAGGGAACAAAAAGAATCCATAAATCCTATTTTCCCAGGGCATAGTTATACTCATGGCAACAGGACCTCCCAGTGCATGGAGCCAAGAGGTAAAATAAGATTCTTGAGGATATATATAGATATATATATATCCTCAATAATCTTATTTATTAATAAGATTAATAATTAATAAATTAATAAGATTTATTAATCTTATTAATAAATAAGATTATTGAGGATATATATATCTATATATATGATATAGATATGATATATCTATATATAAATAAGATTATTGAGGATATATATATCTAGATATAGATATAGATATCATATATCTATATATATGATATAGATATCTGATATATATCTATATCATATAGATATATATCTATATCTATATGACATAGATATATATATCTATATCAAGATATAGATGGCTCTATATCTTGAGCCATCCTGAAGATATAGATATTCAGTATCTATATCAAAGGGATATAGATACTCAGCAATGAAGGGAGGAGAGAGACCACTTTCACATGGGAAACTCTGCACTCCACTAGCTCCCAGAAGAACATCCTCATGAAGCCAAACTGCTGTGTGCATTTGACTTTTTTAGAGCCATTGATAGGTACGTTTAGATTAAATGATACCTAGACTAGAAAACTTCAGGTCACTTCATATTCTAACAAGACTGTTTTTTCTACTATAAATAGAGATGTTCAAATTCTTACCTGTTGAGAATGAGTGAATTTAAGAGCATGACTAAATCCCTTATGAATTTAAGTCAAACACTGAAGATTAATTCAATATGGCCCATTTCTGTTTTACATCCTATACTGCTTGGTATGTCTCTTCCCTACCAAAAAACATCTACAGAGCTATCTATGGTTGATCCACACATGACTAAATCTGGTTATGTGCAAAAGTAATTCTGTAATTAGAATGTCCAGAATTACACAAGATGTATGCATCATAAGGTCCTTTTTAAAGTTACTTTACAACCTCTTGTGTACATCAGCGTTTAGAATTTTAAAAGCACAGATTGCAACTGATTTACTTTCTGGTTTCATGTAAGATGTGTTCATACTGGCATACCATTTTTTTTTCATAAGAAAAAGCTTTTATACTCCTTTAGCCTGAGTGGCTTTTATCTTACACCAACAGAAACAATAAAATCAAAGAGAAACAGAAGTTTCTCCAAGAGCTGTCCTCATAAAGGAAAGAATTATGTTAACTCACAGTAATTATAAATGCAGTCATAACACTGGCTGCAATATAATCTAGACATGCCTGTTCTAGCTTTGGAATAATTTCCTGGGATACTTGCAGAGATCTAGGTGGGGCAGCACAGAGCTCAGAGACAACTGGCAAAATGGTCTGTTTTGAGTCGGAAGCTCAATGGAATTGAAAGCTTTACAACAACAGTACTTCACAACAAAAATACAATTTGAATCCTTACACAAGATTAACAAATCAAATGTACAACTACATTCCTCTTAGTCCTCAACATGCTTGGATGATCACTGCCCACACTTCCCTTGGTTTTGCCTTTATGTTTACTGGAATTAATACTTTCATTCTTCAAAAGGCCCATACACGGACAAGAATGGAATTTCCAATCAACCATTACTAATTGATCCACACTCTCCTTCAGGCTTCTTTGAAATTCAGTATTAGACTTGGTTTTGTTGTAATCTTAGCTCAAGTTAAATATTGACATTCATTTAAGTACTATCTATACATAAAAAACCCCCCAACAACATAGCTTGATATGGCACTGGAAAATTAAAGGACAGGTAAAGACCACTTTACACAACTCATCAGTTGCTCACACCACAAATTCCTGCTTACAACAGTCATATGCTATTAGAGTTTCACAGATATTCACAATTACTTCCACCTCTCCAGAATAAACAATCCACTGATAATTCTAAGAATCCACTGATAATAACTAAGACAGCAGCAAAATCCACTGTAATAAAAAGAACCAGGAAATGTGCACCTGAGCTCACCCTGCCACACAAAAATGAGTAGATTTCTTGTACAGACACATTATCTGACCACCATTTTGCATTGTGATGACTCTTTGGGCTAACAGGAGGACATGAGTTACATAGCAGAAAAAAAAAAAAAAAAACAGTACCATGCTCTGGAGTCACAGTGGTTTTCCTTACTGTGTGATTTCTCTCAATATCTACAGACTGCCCACATAACTCAGATCCCCTGCTCCTCCATGCCAGCAGTGGTAGAACCATGTAAGGGAAGTGGCCTGTGCCTCCCTCAGTGAGGGTCAGGGTCACGTACAACCATCAGCACAACTCAGGGCAGCCCTCCAAATTCGCCGATGTTGCTCCTGATGCAGTCCTTATAAATTATTCCAGGAGAGCTGGCTGCCTCCACATAAAAGCATTCTGACTGCTCAAGTGACTCCTGTGCTCAGGCCATGTACAGGGGCCAGGAATGCAGAGATGCTATGAAAGCAGTGACTAGTGGCTATGAAAAAAGGAGACAGAGGAACAGTGCACAGGGAGGAAGACAAAACCTTTTTGCTCTCTTGCCTCATGTGCAGCTATCAAGGGACAAAGCAGACAAAAAAACCACTCCTAAATGCAGAATCAGTTTAATCATAAAGGATTATGCTTCCATGTTAATAAAAACAAACAAAACCCCCAACAAACGAACAAAACATTTTTACCTCTGTTATGGTTATTACCTGGTTTTTTTTTTTCCTCAGATAGGAAATGAGACTTTAAGCAAGAAAAACACAGATACTTAAGGTAAAAGAAGATCCATCAGAAAATTTTCCTTCTAAAAACTTAATCTGTGAGTAGAGACATCAATACAATATTCCAAGCCATGCTTTGTTATCTAATTGCCTCTTATAAAGAATTAAAGTGACATTACTGTGCTGAACAAAAACGCACTCTACAATCTACTTTCATACATTTCTTTTCCTAGGCTTAAAGACAACAGAAACATTAATCAAAGAGATAGTAAGTAATTCTGCTACAGAAAAAGTAGCTCATCCTTCCTAAGAGATATAATGGTTCCTTATATTGGCTTTTATCTGTATACTATTCTGACCTGTTTCTATTCCATCATGTGAAATTACTGAGGGATGCACATAGTGAAATGTAAGAAAAGGCAGAAGACATCACAGAGTGAGAAACTCTAAAAAGGAAAAAAAATGGTCCCCTGATCATGTTCATAATTCTTCTTTATATGACTTTCAGAACATACTTTATCTATCCCGAGAATCACAGACTATTTAGGAGGTACAAACATTACCAAACCTGCACCAGCCCTCAAAGTGACAGTGCTTTGCAATGATACGAGTAGGTGACCAAGTAATGAGCTTGCAGAACTACAAAAAAGGGTGACTTCCTGACTATACTGTGCATGTTATTCATAAATTTTAAGGTAATTTAGGTAATGTATTAGTAAGGTAGCCTAAAAACACATGACAAGCTGACACTTTATCTCCTCAGTAAGACAATACCGTCCAGCAAATATATTAGACATTTTCAACTTTGTCCAATGTTCTATGACATTTATATACAAGAAGTGATAGACATTTTTCTCCTAAAAGAAGAAGTAACTCTGTAGCACGGGTACTTCCTCCAGATTTCACAACTAAGAAAGGAACACTACAGGTTACTGCTTTGCTCCAGTTCACTATTTCTAGTAGGTTTTGCAGGTGTTCTTTGAACAGGCGGTGCTCTCTTACAGCAGTGCTGTAGGGCACTTGCTGATAAGCAGGAGGAAGCAGGAGAAGCCAAATGAGTGCTACTTTCTGCAAAAACGGAGTCACAGTTACAAACCTTTACGCAATAAAGGCCCCGCCCTTTGTGCCCTCCCGCTTACAGGCTGCAGCAACCTTCAGCAGGCTGCAAGTCGAAAGTCGTGTTGAGAAACCAAACAATGAAATCAGCAACTTTTGTAACAGGTCACATGAACCTGTGACCATGACTTTGAGAAAGTTCTAAGTTTAGCAAACGTTGCATCTACTATTCTAATAATGTGACAAGGAGGTCTTGTTTACAGGGTTTATTTATAACGCTGTGTAGGATTGGGAGGTTCAGCCTGAAAATAAAAATGAGGTATTACTGGAAACTGACTAACAGTGGCAATGGCTCTCCATTATTATGTGTGGGCTCATAGTAGGAACAGCAGGGAATTAATCAACACAGGCTTGTTATGTCATACAGTGACCAACTAATCCAAGTCAATGGAGAGATTTGTGCTGCTTTCAATAGCACTTGGATCAAACAAGCCACAATGCAAAAACAACCCAACCCCAAACCAATTGATATCAAACCCTCGGGTGCATGCTAAATGAGTACGCATTTAGTTCCCAAACTGACACATCGTCTGTGAACAGCCAGATACCCAGACTTGTGAGCACTCACCAATAGAGTTAATTGCCAGTAAATCTGGCAGCTGTTTCAGCTTTATGTAGGTCAGAGTTTACAGAGGCAGGCTTTGCAAACAGTGCTAGAAACCCTTGTCACTGTTAGAGACCTGTTAGTGCATCTGCTAACACCTGTGGTCTATTCACCCAACAAACTGATGATGTTTAACACACTCTTGCCTTTCTGCAAAGGGTTAACACCACCAAATAGAGGGGAAAAAAATGTATGAACAAACCTAAACAAGAAGCAGCCTGAACCCTTTGCTAAATGAACACACCCTCTGTGCAGATGAACTGCACTGACAAAGCTATACAAGTACCTAAATGCCAACTGCATTTTGAACTACTGTATCTGTAGCTCAGTGTACAGGATCAAGATGTAACATTTTTATGGTCAGTTTATATTCTTATCAAATTTAGCTAAATGGAATAGGGTGAGACTATTATACATGTTTAGAAAATGATGGAGGCAAAGAACCAGCACTTGCCAGTTTCAAAAATGTTTACATTTATACAATGCAACATGAGCTTTTATATTGTCTGTATATTCCAACTGTGCCTCAGAGATCCAAACTAGACACACTGTCATGACATATGGCTACCATGAACTTATTTATAACTTTGGGATCTCTCCATGTGCACAATGAGATGGAAGAGACATCCACAGTGTACTTCAGAAAAAGACTGATTGGATTTCCAGTGCCAGATGTAATAAGGGCTCTTCATAAACCACAAAGCTTTTGAGAAAAGCTATCTGAAGATACCCAAAAGGGTACAGGTGGCTTTGAACATGGTCTCTGTATATTGTTTCATACAATGAAAACAAAAGGAGACCTGAAGAAGGGGTAGAAAGTATTTCTTCCTCCGTGTGACTTTTCTCCTTTTACTTACTTCAATTCTAAGAGAAATGCTCTTGGATGAATCTAAGTATTTAGCGAAACCAGGCAAAGACCATGCGAGTCATCTTCCCAATCCTATAAACACCAAAACTCCTGTGACTGAATGATTCAAGAGTTAATGACACAACATAATAAAGGCACAGTTTACAGGAATTAACTGTCCAAATTGTAGGTCTTATTAAGAATATCATCATAATAAAATATGAGTTACAGAATGCTAGAGAACGCAATTAACCAGAAACTGCCAAGCTCATCTTTGAGAAACATTGACTCTGTGTGTGTGTGTGTGCCTGTGTGTATGTGTGTGAAATAAAAAAGTAAAACCAACTCCAAATAACATTCCTTGCTGTTGTTATTAGAAATTATATAAATCTACACTTATGGCATTTCACACATTCCAATACCATTAGGTCCCACCTCTGCCCTGGCCTTGTGTAGCACGTTCACAAGGGGAGAAGAGACTGTGAGACTGGGGACACAGGTTATCTCCACCTGGAGGGTTTGCAGGAAGAAGTTAATGGGACAGTGAAAGTTTTATAACATGAAGGTACTCCTGAATCAGTGCAACTAAGTGTGGAGCACTTCCACAACATTAATGTGTTTTTTAGTCCTAGATTCACTGTTACATGTCACCAGCTACTTGCTGACAGCCTCTTGAGTGCTCAGTGAGAATGGATATGGAAATCAAGATTTAGCCAAGCTTTTAAAACAATTGCTGAAAATAATTTTAAAAGAGACCTTATTTGTGTTAAAGATCTAAATCAAACATGATTTATTTTCTTTTATACAGAGAGTCATTCTATTCTGTATTTTCATTGCAGCACTTAATGCTGTACAAGATTGCAGATTCTTGTCCACTTAGAAATAGCAAAATAACACTTAGAACACACATTTTCTCAATGCACAATCAGGAATACTGATTAAAAAAATGTGTCACCTCGTTTTATGGTTCAAATGTACTACAAAAATGTTCCCAAGAAACATCTGGTTTGTATTCACACCAGTTTGGTTTAAATACGTATGTCAACAGATAATCCTCATATTCAAAGGCAAGTGAAAACAGACCTTTTCAGCAAATTCAGCCTCACCCAAATTCATTCTGAAACAGGTGATAATTTCTACTTTATTTGGTGCAGAAAATCATCCACTAGTGCTAAAATTCTCAATGAACTTCAAAATCTTACCCTGAATAATCAATTCTTACCTCATCCTGTTATCAGTGATCTCAGGGACACAGGAATATATTCTAAGGGAACATTAAGTAAACAAGCCTGTGTTTTTTTAGATTTGAAATTATATTTTTCAGAGAACTGACAACAAGCATAAAATTTAATCATAATAACCCTTATTACAGATGCACTCTTACTTTCAACACCTGAAGACTGTTTCTTCTCAGTGCAAAATAATTTAGCATTTAAACACAACAGCAATCATGAAACAACAAAACTCTGCAGCAGTTCTCAAGAAGCAAAAGAATAAAACCTGGCTTTCTCCACCTGCATTTTCAAGCCCTTACAAAGATTGCAGTAAAGACAGCATAACTACCCAGGATGTAGGAAGAGTACTACACTGTAACCACAGCTATTAAAAGCAATCTGAATCAGAGAAGTTAAAGCAAAATCAGTGTTAGTTTTAAGTATTCTGCTCAGTGTACTAGAAAGGTTAAAAAAATCAGGTTTTTTCCAGATTACAAAAGGCTTTTAGGACATAAGCTACCACGACAAGTTATTGTAATTAATCTTTCTAAAATGCTAATAAAACTATAGATTATATGAAAATTAAGTCAAAGGAAGTTTTTTGTAGAGTTTTGAGCAACATTCAAGCAGTATGTAACTCAATCCTTAAAAATAATTTTGTTTTTGTAACACAAATCAAATTTAAAAGCCAAAAAAATCAACTTACAATTAGGCATGTGGCAGCAGCGAAATGCTTTTTCAAAAGTAATTTAGTGATGTTACTGGGATGAGGGAGGAACCAAGCTTTTGTAGGAAATCTCTCAGTTCCAGAAAGTATGCCAAATTAGACAGAAGCTAATTAGAAAACCTTAGAACACCCTGTTTTTACAACAACACAGACATAACAATCAATCTGTGCGAAGAAAGGAAACCAAGAAGGAGCAAACTCTGCCACCCAAAAACCTCCACACCCAGTTGTGCATCACTTCAGTTAGCAAGAAACGTCACTGAGCTCCACTGGGACAGGGTCATGCCCCACTTGCAAAACAGTTTTACCTTACCTTCATTGCTTCTAAATGTAGGGCAGAAAGAAGATACCATCTCAGAATCATTCAATTAAAAAATATTTGAAGATCTAAACATACAGAAAAGTCAACAAAATTAAAGATTAAATTCTCATAGGGCAACTTCTGATAACATTTAAGTTTATTGCCATGACACGTGTTCATGAATTGGTTTTGCCTCTGCTGTGCTTTCGACTGAATGAGCAACAGATTTAGGATTTCTGCTAAGCATTGTGTTCACCAGAGAAATGTTCCACAGTGCACAGTGCCCCGTTGTTTATGGAAGTTTCAACATGGTAGTCATGATCTACTGAGTTTATTTTCAACATCTCACATTTAGTTAGGCATTCCAAGGCAAAAGACAAATTCCAAAGAATTTACTAACCTAAACAGTTACAAAAACCAGGAGCCTTTGGGGAAAACAATGAGGTTTCGCTTGTTTTAAACTGCTTTACACAACTGTGCCTGCTTTGCAAAATGTATTTCTCATTGTGATTTGCAGTATACCACAGATGTTTCTTTGTGAACTTAATAAATTTATCCACATTTTTAAAATAACAGTTGAACACCAGAGTTCCAGTCCACTGACAGTCCTAGATAAAGGCAAGTACCGCTCCAGTGCAATGGAAAAAAAAAAAAAAAAAAAGACACAGTGGATACAGAGGAAGCAACAAGAAGTTTTGGAAGAAACAAACAGAAGAGAACAAAAGTTTCAAAGAGCCTGAGCTGCATCAAGGAGATTTACGTGAAACATTTTGACTTTATCCTCTTGGAAACTTTGATCTAAGGGCAGAGAGTGAGGTGGGTGAGGACAGGAAGGATTAGAAGGGAGACCAGAGAAAGAGGGTTTAATCTAATTCTGAATTTTGAAAGCCATATTTAATGTAAGTTTTCAAGTTGCACTGATGGTACGCAGCAGTGGCAACAACAAAAAGTTCATAAATTCTGTAATTCATCCTGTCATTACAAACACTACCAGGTAACAATCCTGCACCGAGCTTGAGCACGGGCTAGGTCAAGTGACAAAATGTCAATTAGAAATTAACAGACTTAGGAAATTGTTTCATATTACATAAAAAGCTATGGTAGCCTTATTATATGAATTAAACTTTGATTAATTCCCAGTAAACTATCAGAAAATTTTATAGAGCTGAATGCCTTGAACTCTTACCAAGATTTAAGAAAGAAATAAAATGGCACCTTTTTTGCTAAATTATCAAATTTTCAATCATGTAACAAATGCCACAAACAGAATAAATACATTTGTGAGACTATTAGACCACAGCAGAATCTGTGAAAAGCTACCTTGTTTCAGTTCATAAAGATGCTGCAGTGGCTGTTCTGCAGAAAGCAGTAAATGGTCAAAAGAAACAGGTAACACCTTGAATGTGCAATTTGTAATTCTCTCAGGTACTTACATTATTAACAGCCTTAGCATTATGCTCACCACACTGCCCTGGTGGGCACGATACACCTCCTTTTCTTTGTGAGAAAACATTGAACAACTTACCCAAAACACCCCATGGCAGACTGCACATACCCTAAATTTCTTGCTCACGTCTTTACTCTTCTTTTCTACCTAAAAAGAAGAGTCATCATCATCATCACTGACAATTCTGCTTTCCTCAGAGAAAGGAAGTTGTCATCCAAGGAATGAGATAAAGTAATTCCTTTATTTCGCAAAAAGCCATGAATTCTTTACTTTGGTGCTGCTAGAAACACAGGAGACTCCCATGAAGAAAGTGACAGGATACTGACTTAGTGCCTATGCCTGCTCAAGGGCTGTTCATAAGTAGAACTGCACACACATTTTAAAATCTTTTTTTAAACATCAATGTTTTCATATACCTTCACCATCCAGGTTATCCCCACTTGTACAAAAACTTCTGTCATGTCCCTTCTTGACTCCCATCTTCCCTCATTAGCTCCAGAGCCACGAGTGTAATAAATAGCTCTAAGGGAAACTGCCATTCCCCACCTTGCATAACGTAACCAGCTAATGAGAAAATGGGATCTCAAACACATTTCAAATGCATCACATTTTCAACAGAATGAAAAAGCCCGACTGCAAGAACTGACTTGACATTCAGCCCTGGATCACACCACAAGGAAACCTTTAGGACTGTGAAGGAGAGCAGCATGTTCAAGTCACAGAAGAAACTCCCAATTAACTTTTTGGAGAACTCCCACAGACCAGGAGTGCAACACTGCCAAATCTCCTCTACAGCCACAGGAAAGGTACAATATCATTTAGCAACAAAACAGCAACTCCTCCAGGCAGAACTAAATCACAAACATCATACTGAGAAACAGAAATCACTACTCCTTTCCCTCTGCCCTCAGGCTTATAATTAAAGGAAACTCAAAAGAGATCCTCTTTATTTCTATTCCTTGAAAACAAAGAGCCCTGTTGAGTCAGGGAATCCAGCTTCCACCAGAAACTTCTTCTAGTCTACCCTGACAAATGGTTTCCAGACATAGAAGGCAACAGAAAATATACGGTGCCTTTTCAGAAATAAGATCAATAGATCTGTTAAATGTACGTGGACCTTCGTAAGTCTCATAAGAACTAGAATGCCTTGATTATGCTGAAAAGCTAGATGTTTTCAGATAAAAGGGTAACTGACACTTAGATGTGAAGAGGGGCCATCCTGGAACTTGAACAGCTGTTAATTATTACGTGTAAGAAAGCAAAAGGCTGACAGGGAGACAAAATTATGTGCCAAATTTCTGTTTCTGCTGAAACCACAGTTTTAAGTGTCCACCTGGGTTAAAAAAGTTAAGCTCTGAGCTTATGTTTTAGAGGTACTCTATTAGTCCACTTGGACTGCTTTGTGAAAATATTCTCCAGCTGCTAACAGGCCATTTCTGTCCTTCAGCCTGTGGGAGCCATCCCATGCCTGGTAGCTGTTTGGGTTCATCCCAATAACTTCCATGAGGACACTCAGGACATTGAGCAAACACCTCACATTCTGGGATGAGAATGAGTAGAATCCACAGCTCTGCATTTATTATGCAAGACTCACACACACTGCTCAGTGCTCACAGACTTCCTGGAAGGTTGTTGCTGATAGGAGGCACCACCCCAAAGCCATGAAGGGCACATGGAAAATTCCAGGAAAGCTTCACTTCAAATCACAGGACATTTTTTTTTTTTTTTCCCTAGGTTAAGAAGATTATTTACCTATTTTTCAGGGAGGTTCTAGCATAGGCTAGTACATTGCAGAGATTTATTATCAGTACAGGTTTTATCTTCAGGTTACAGTAAGCTTTGCAATGATATTCTGATGGCTCATTCAGAAGCCTTTTTTATTGTCAGCATACAGTCAGCCAGGTGACTAAATAGTGAAGTAAGCATTGCAAATTCCCTCTTCAGAGGAGATGCAGTGTAATCTCTAGACAACATATCCCAGGGCTGCTTTGCTGCACTTCAAGCAGTTATCTGTGCAACTACACATTTATGGGTCCAAACACAGTTCTGTTTAACAGGTGTGTCCCTAGCAGCATGTAACCAGGAACACCTTAGTGGAAAACTAGCAGCTATTCCATTTCTTAGAGCTAATGAGTAATCCAGGTTTTTGATGGAGAACACTATTTTAAGAACAGCACAAATTTACTGATACAGTTTTCCAGCATTTCTTTTTTTAAGGCAGCTGAAGGAGAAAGGCTTGTGTTCCTGAAAGCTTGCCCACTTCTCTCTTCCTCTGTATGACTCAATCTAATAAAAGACACAGCCACTCTCTAATACCCACACCATCCTCCCTTGGAATGATCTGGAACAGCACAATTTGGCTCAGGTTTGCACTGCACCACGACATCACCACACTGCACAACAAAGCCCTCCAAATGCAACACTCAACCTTCACAAACAGATGCCACTGTATCATGAAGAAAGGCTGAAAAAGAAGGACTGCTAACTTTGAACAGTGTACTAGCACACAAAAAGGGCTGAACCTCTACTTCCTTCAATTTTACAGTCAAGACTTTGGCTAAGCCTACTCAAAACCACTTGGGAATAATCCCAAATTAACTATTTGGTTAAGCTCTAGAATGAAAAAATCCCTGGTTTAGATTTAGTTCAGATTAGTTTAGTCTATATTTAGTTCAACACTTATCTTTCAAATAAAAAAACCCCAAACTTAAGGGTGAGAGCACGCTGATGCAGACACATCAGCCCTATGGAGACAGAACTTGGCACACTCAGTTTTGCCTTCTGGAAATTTCAACCGACTTTACAGCTCCTCTACAGGGACCTTTGTTTGGTATTTTATTTGGTGCTTTATTTGGTGCCTATTGTGTAACTCTTAGTGAACTTTTTCTAGATCTTTCACATGCTCCCAGTGACTAGTGTACCAGAAGTCACTTGTTGATGATATAGTTCCTTGTTTCACGTGGTCCACCACATTTTCTTTGAACATGAACAGTCTGGGAAGATGCCATCTCAAATCAGAGACCTATCTGCTACATGGTCTGTCTAGAGAAAGCAATAGCTTTGGGAGACAGACAGACAGTCACTGACTTTTATGAACAATTTTACAAAAAAACCCCAACCAAACCAACCACAAACCACGACCCCCTCACCCCCATTCAGAAAGGATCAGAGAGGACCCAGCATCTTTTTAATACCCAGCAGTGAAATACAAAGAGTTACAGTGAAGAGTGTGTAAGCCTTGTCTACCAAATACTACTATTAAAAGCTTACACATGTGGCCCGGTACCCTTTCACATTATCTGATTCTTAGAAAAAAAAGACGAGGCCAGCTCCAGCAGGGGATTGTAAACAATCCCAGGCTTCAGCCTTTCAGAGGGAGTCCGTGACCACAAAGGCTAGGGAACATCCTCGGGCTGCTCTTGAGAGGCGGACTTGGCAAGCGGAACAGAAATGAGCCAGCATCCTTTTAACATTCTAGACAGAAGCTACTGCTGTCATTGCCGTGGTTGAGAGAGCCACCGTAATATCAATGGCATCCTTGACACGGCACTTATGTCATCATTAATTGCGGGGAATGTCGTGTTCCAGCGGGCGCAGAAACCATCCCCCCGGGGGTAATACATTTAAAACATTCCCTGCTTTTCTTTGCAGGGAGAGCGCAGCACGGACAAGAGCAGCACGACACAGAGCTATCCCTTCGCTCAGCAGCCCGCGAAGGGAGCTCTGGAGAGCTCCGGCAGCGGCTCCCTTGCTCGTGCCAAGGAAAGGCGAATCCCCGGCACGACGCAAAGAACGCCCCCGCTGCTTCAAGAGCCACCAGTCCCCGGACACTGCCGCCCGCCGTGCCCCGAGGGCCCGCTCCTCATCCCCCGGGCAGGGCCCGGGGTGCCGCTGGCTGATCCCCCGGGCAGGGCCCGGGGTGCCGCTGGCTGATCCCCCGGGCAGGGCCCGGGGTCCCGCTCCTCATCCCCGCCCTCCTGAGGGGGACGCGCAGCCCGCGCGCCCACACGTGACGTGACGCCACGCGCGCGGCGCCGCGTGACGTCACCACACCCCGGCTCCCACCGGCGGCGCCTATAAATAGCCGCGCGGGGCCGCGCAGG
>VZRH01002462.1:710330-726087 GCA_013397555.1 Urocynchramus pylzowi
GGGCTCCCCGGGAAAGGCACCCCCGGGAAAGGCACCCCCCGGGGCCGCGCCCCGGGTGCGGTGCGAGCGCAGCCCGGGGTGTGCCCGCCGCGGGTGTCCGGAGCGGTTCTCTCCGTCACCGCTCCCGGCTCTGTCGCTGCGCTTCCCCCGAGCGAGGGAGCGTGGCGGGCACGGGGAGGAGGGAAACGCCGGGTCCTGCCCCGGGACAGCGGCAGCGCACGGACAGCGTCTGGCCGCCTCCGTGGGGCGAACCACAAACGCGCATCGCTAATAAAACGATGCTAATTTACAAACAAAGAGTGCCTTGATGTGTTTCCTGTACGTTCCCACGCGAAACACGAGAGAGCCAAATACTACAAATGAAGGCTTTCTGCTGATGTGTTAGGCATGAACTGTTTTACATAATAAAACAGAATTTTAACTCGGGCAGGAGCCGAGGGCTTCAAACTGCAGGTGTTGTCCATAGTAGGTTATCTCTGGGTCGGGGATGTGCTCTGAAATAAAGCCCCTCACTCATTATAAGGTCGAGATGATGCTGTACCATCATATTTAGATCATGGCTCGTAGGGAAATCTGGGGGGTACTTAGTCACCTATGGCATGACCTTATATTCCCACTCAATTTAGTAACAACAGTTGGTTTCTTATAGGACATGTGAGATTTAATTTATTAACAGTTTCTAGGATAAGTGGAAGGAACTCAGAAAAGGCATGAGATGAGAAGTCAGCAGATGAAGGGGAAATGCTCAGAGGGATGGAGCTCCCAGAGAAATGTAAGTCTCCCTCTCAAATAGAACAATAATGGAAATGCAGTCACTTATCAATAAGAGATTTTTATTCCGTTGCCCTAGGTGATTTTTTTTTTCCTGACTAAAATGATATGATTTTCAATTCAGCTTTTGCCTTTTGCTGACTTTTGAGCCTTTTTGTTGAATAGCACAGTGGAATCTGTCAGAATGCTTAAACTCTTGTGTTCTGATGTTTCAGCCATCTGGGGGAAAAAAGTTTCCCTTTACATTCGGATATAGGTATATCCTACTCATCAGGATGGCACGTGTGAATATTGATACATGTTTGAACATGTAAAATCCTGGTAGGCAAATACCAGAGGAACTTGTATGTTCCAGAAAAAAGGTAATGCTGCAGCTTAGCCCTGAGTCAGCCAGAGTGTCACAGATGTTTGTCCCCTTGTCTTTAAATTCTGGGGCAAATTCTGCTGTCATTGGCCATTTGTCTGCTTTAAGCTGGGACAAGATATGTTACAAGAACTTTTAGCTTGTTGAAGGGCTTCTGGCTTTTTGCATTATGATCCAAACATGAGCTGAAAGGGTGGGTTTTTTGATTTGGGTTTTTTGTTGTTGTTGTTGGTTGGTTGGTTTTTTTTTCCTAATTGATCACTAGCATTAACTAAACCAAGAAAGAGGTAAAAATAATAAAATATCAGAGGAGGTTGGCTCTGAAATGCAATCTAATTAAAATGTCAATTTAAATAAATCCCTTACTGGCATTGAAACTAAATAATGAATGTGAAAAGCTGTTTATGTTTGAAAGAGATCTGAAGTTTTCTTGAAAAACTAATTGCTTAAAAATTCAGTATTTTCCATTCTTGCTCTTATAAATAATCAGGCAGGCTGTTCTCTTACTAATTTTGTGTTTCAGTGAATCTAAGTTTGATTGTCACTTAAACTCCCTTGTGAGTAATTATTATCATAGTTTCATATCACTCATTAAATGAAAGTTGTTTTTTCCCCTAAATCCCCTAACCTACTTCTGCCATGCCAACAGGAGCATTCAGAAACTGGCACTGAGGTGCAGCTCTGATAAAAGTTTTCTGTTTCCCTGTGACTCACTTGACATTAACATAATTATGCTACAGGAGTCAAAGTGATTTTCCAACTATGAGTAATGCCCAGCACTAGACCGAATGTTTACAGGACACCGAGGCATATCAGCCAGCTGAAGTAACCAGCTGCTGATAACAGCTGAAGTAAGTTGGGGAATTAAAAAGTCTTAGAACACAATTACCCTTCTTTGGCACCGGGTGTCACGCAGGGCTGGGAGGTGTCGTGTGCCCTGCGGGGAAGGATCCAGAAGCAGGGCTGTGAGGAGGAGAAGAGCGAGCCCGTGGGCAGTTCACACAACGAGTTCTTCATAGTTTTCTTCCCACTTGCATATTTATGGCAGAGCCGTGCTCAAAGGGGAGCAGTGATCTTTTCAAGAAGCGGCTGTATTTGCCAGAGTTCATTTCAAAACACAAGCGACACACATCCTCTCAGCCAGGAAAACAAGATCAAAATGAAACAACAACAAGAAAAAAATGAGATCATCTCACAAGTGCTTTGAACCATGTGTGTTGGAATAGCACAAAGGAAGAAAACCAATAAGGATAAGGCAAAATTGAGTGCTGTTACCACAATGAGATATCTTCTCTCTGTAATTAAAGTATCTGTGCAGGTTAGTGATAAAAAGTACAGAGAAGAATTACAATGAATATGTTCTGGATAAATAGCAGAAACAGTAACTACAGAATGTGTTAGCTGTGTGAAAAAAATCCTAAAAATAAAGCAAAATCTTAGTGATCAAGACTTATTTCAAGTGTTTCCTGAAATTTTTAGAAATTACTGACTTCTCAGGATTTTTAAAAGTAATTTGAGAAATAGGTTCTTTTTTTCTGACTTGGTTTGTTTGTTTGCGTATAAGTAGATTCTTGATTGAAACTGGGTCACTTTGTATTTATAAGTTTGTCAACTTTGGCTGCATATTCCTCTGATGAGGCCTAATTCAGTAATGTGCCCAGCACCCAGGACATCACTGGTTCAATACGTCCCACGAGGATTAGCTGTGAAGGTAGAAAGCTAATTTTGAAATACCAACTCAAACCCACTACAATTCGCTAGAGTACTAGAGTGAAAAATAACCTGTTAACAACTTCCTTATAAAATACCACAGCAATATGAGTAGGGGAGAGGGTCAAATGCAGAAAACAGTGCTGATAGCAGAACTGTTAGCAGAAAGAATGTATTCCAGGAGACATATCTGAAGAATTCAGAAGAAAATTGCACGTCACACTGAGTTCTCTATTTCACAAGAAAATCTGCTGAGGTCAGATGCTTGGCATGCTCCAATTATCATCACTGACTTTCAGAGCTGGATGAGAACCAGAAATGGGAAAAAAATTTTCATGGCTGAGGAAGGCTGGAGGGGGAAAGGTTTGCCTCAGTACCTTGTACTTACAACATTCCCCATTTGCCAGGAGAGTCAGGACTTGGAGGTTTTCTGTTTGCTTTGCTATGGTTTTCATGCTGCATGACAATGGGCAAACTCTGTTTCCTTCAGTTTGACCACCTCTTACTTACTATGGGATGGCTTGGTGGAGATAGCTTTGCATTCCAGCTATACGACAATGACCAGCATGAATGTATTTAACAATGTTGATAAAATCAGCCAGCAGAACCCAAACAAAGCATAAACAGAACAATCCAAGCCCTATCAACAGAAATAAATTCTCACAGCAAAATTTAGCAGTCTTAAATTTAATCTGATTTGCTATAAGCTCATCCAGGACTGCAGTTTTATAACTACAAACATCCACCTCCGTAGCACGCGGTGCCACTGGATTTACATCTGGTTTTGCCACTTTTATTTACCAATATCCCTAACTTCCAAAGCTCAGCCCTCAGCTCAGGTTGCTAAAATGTATTCCAGTATTACCAGAGCAGGTTCCTGTACTTCAGGTGTTATTCCTTAGAGTAGCACAACAGGAGATGTTTGTAACACAGTTCTGCTCTGCTCCATACCTACCTGGAGTCCCCTATTAAAGCAACACCTCTGCAATACTCTGCATTGCTGTCTCTTCCTTTCCCACTTGGCTCTAGAAGAGTTGTCTTCTTTTAACGATGTTCAGAGCAGCTGTATCCATGCCCCACCTTTTTTCTTCTTGGGGGAACTACCATGTATTTATAACATTTATTTCACATTCTGCTGTGAACATACAACCTGTGCAAATTCCAAGTATTTAACCTTTGTTCCTTGTCAAAGCTTTGCAAATTAACTTAAAATAGCAGAGTGAAATAGGCATCAAGGGGCATTTTCTGGAAGTAACTGATAACATCTTGCAAGTACTGCTTGCCCTTACTTGTTGGTTGGGTTTTGTTGTTGTTAGCTTGTTGTTCAAGCTGAGCTCCCAAAACAAAACGTTCACAGACAATTATTCAGTACAGAAAGTCGTTGTGGTTGTAGAAAGCATATAAAAGTAAACAGATCTATCAAGACTTGGCTTATTTTCTAAAATATAGGAAAATCAGCTGATAGTAATTTTTTTGTGAGTTTTCAGAGTATATATATATATTTATATTGTAACAAGGCCCAGTGTTTCTGTAATGAAAATAGCTATTTTGGTGAAAACTGGTAATATGTTACTCCGAAGCAGCAGCAGAAAACAGTTGGAAGTACATACCCATGCCAACAGCAATGAAAATAATTTCATCCCATTCTTACCTGGCTCTCAGTAGCCCTCTCCCCAAGGGTTTATTCTATGATGTCACGTGTCAGGTCCCTTGTGTGACTCAGTACTTTTCAGAAATATTATATATTGTAATAGTTATACTTAGAAATTTTAAATATGTTAGTATATGTCTCCATTAAAATTTACGCTATGTACAGATTTATTTTTATAATTTGTTTCACAGAACAACTTCTCTTGACCAAATGAGTTTATCGAGGCCAAATGAGTTTATCGAGGCATAAATTTTAACACTGAAAAACCAGAAGTTAGATTTTGTGCTATATTAAAGCCCCATCCTGCTGATACCTATGCACACGCTTAAATTTAAGCATATGAGTAGTACCAAACTCACTGTGATTACATGCACAGTTAAAATTAAGCATGTGTGAAACCCTTTCAGGTCAGAATTTCCAAATTCTTTCTCTTGTTTAGAGTAAAGAGAAAACCCAAACCAGTAACCACTCATTTACGTAATAAAATTGCAGTGGTATTTATGTCAAGGGACTCACTGTCATTTGATAGGCAAATGTAGCTTATAAAACAAATTTTTTCTCAACAAAATGAAACTCTCCAACACTGTGATTACCTGCCTGAGTGGCTGTCTTTTCTAGAAGGAAAGAGAAATTGATTCTTTAATACTTTGAGTATCAGCTGAGATGAATATGATTATTTTAGAATAAGGTGGCATGTTTCTAAGAAGAGTTCTAAGAAGAGATGACCTTTTTTATTTTGTAATGTGTACATTTCAGTCTTCTGTCAACATGACTTTAATGTTTTCAGAAAAACTCTGAACAGCATTTTACTTTGGTATGGAAATATGCATTTTGTTTTCAAGTGGTGCTGAGCTTTGCCAAATCACTCATTAAAATGTTCACATGATAGCTCTGTCACATTACAAGTTCAAAATAGATGGCTGTGAAAGTATTGAGACTTTCTGCTCTCTGAACATCTTTATAAAAGAGAATTGTCCCTGGTCATGGTGCACTCAGATCATCACAGTAGAAAACAAATTGGTTTCTCACACCTTGTTAATAATTGCTGTTCTTAACTGTATAGTGGAAACTAACTGGAGAGGCTCAGGAGCCAACAGAGCTCCCAGAAAACCTCAGCCACCCAAAATCCAGCCACAGCAATACCTAAATCTACATCCCCTGTCTTACATTACTTGATTCTCAGCTGGAAGACTTCAGCCCCTTGAAGTGGCTCCCAAATCAACCAGCAAGGTGTGAAGGGAGCAGCTCAGCCTCCCCAGCAGGAGGTGGGGGACCACTTGTCCCTCGTGTTGTAGGGAGGCATCTCTGTCCTCTTGAGATACACAAACCTGAGATCCCTGCTTGTGCCTTGGCCACTTCTTTTTAGCTCAGCAAGGCATCACTCCTCTTTTGCAGGTGCTTGCAAGAGGGAAAGATTGAGGTGGTGCTGCTTTCTTTAAGCATCCAGTAGGGATATGCAAAAGCCAGGTACAATTCCAGCAGCTGCCTGACAAGGTTTAATCTCTTACTTCCATTGATCTGGGAGGTTACCTGAGCTACCAGGCTCTAAATGGGGACAGGAGCACCCTCCACGTTCCTTGCTGAGGCCATTTAGAAAATAGAGAGAGGACAGTTGCTTCAGGGGGAGGAGACTCTTCTTTCTGATTCTCACTTCCAGGGTTGCTCCAAGATTTTACACAAGCATTTTTTAGGAGCAGAAACATAACCCTGTTCTCAATCCTTTAAAGCAAGTGCCTGAAAAGGCACCTGGTCTTTGAAAGGCATGACTACACCATGCAGTTGCTCACTCCCCCTGCATAGAATAGGCACCACCAGGAAACACATACTTTGGAGGATCTGGGGAAAGATTTAATATCAGGAACCCACTGGACATGGTCCTGAGGAAGGCCCCTAACTGAGTAGCAGATGTATTTGAGCACCCATACAGAAATGGAACTCTGAGTGCATTGGAACATGAAGGCTGCTCATTGCAGCACATCTGGGGTCTGGGTGCCAGGGTGTTTGATAGCCCTGGGAAAGGGTTTTGTGTAAAGGAGCTTGGGGTTTGTTTGCCTTGGGTTACTCCAGCTAGCCCATTCTAAAGCTCCCATTCTAATCCATCACAGGAGAGTTTGAAAAGAAGGAGGAGAAGTCTCTTAGGAGGAGCTCACAGAAGGAATATTTCCAGTGTAAAACAAACAAACTATAAATATTCCAGTATAAGGAAAGGATGTGTACTGGGTGAACTTTGAGATGTGCTCCAAAAATATGCTGCTGACCTCCCACTTGACATGATCTGTTTCCCTATTAAACTGGAATATAATTAGGGCTTGCTCTAACCCTGCCACTGATTTCATGCTTGCATCGATGGAAATGTGGCCTCACAGATCATGGAGAGAATAAGGAATACATGTAAAGTCCAAAATAATCCAGGCCACAGTAGAAGGAAGGATAGCCTCAAGAAAATGCTTATCTCTCCTACCTTGCAGGATATTTAGATGTCTTATCACATAAGTGTATATGGATGTTAGGCCAAAGGTCTTTGAGAACTTGGACTCAAAGCTCAACTCTTTTTGTGGCTGCAGGTGAACTGCAGCTGAGCTGGAGTCTGGGAATACACTTAAGGAAGTGAAAAGGGAATTGGGAACAAAATGAATTGGAATTGGGAGTTGAGGGCAAATACTCTAATACTGACCAAAGAGAGGATTTGAAAAATAGGTGGTGACTCTGCTGGTAGGCAGTGATGGTGCTGACAGTCACCGTGATGATAAAAGCTGGTGATGATTACCTCATTTCATGTCATCTCCCGTGTCTGCAGAATTTCACCCAGCAAGCCCCTGTGGAGCTCTGGGAGGTATGCAGCAGGCACTGGGAGAGACATGGATGGGTCTTGGCTAGGGTAGATGGTAGAAGGGTGATCCCAACCCCCTGGGTTTGGTAAGAGTCCCTCAGGGGCAGGCACGGGCACAACTGAGACTCAGTGAATGGATTTTGTCAGGAAAGCAAAGGATGCTGAAGTCCCTCTGCTACACAGGAATGAGTTTGGAGAGAGGGTCTATTAGAGGTCTTTCCTACCAATACCCTGTGGAAGGAACACCCCTGAAGGGGGAGAAGCTACATCACTGTTCTGGGACAGGATTGTGGCCAGGAATTCTGCTTTTACAGCACCTTATTTATTTGTAAAAATATGCACAACAGGCATTTTAGAACAAGAAAAGGGATGCTGTTTGCAGATATATTCAAGTTGGTGATGAAACCCACAAAACCTACAAGTGCTGTGTGAATATTTTGAGTATATGGAACATTTATGGAAAAAATGAATTTATGTATTACATTACTTTATTTATAACACAATAAAACATATTATATTATATTATATTATATTATATTATATTATATTAGTTATATTATATTTGTTATATTATATTTATTATATTATATTATATTTATTATTGACCTTTAATAATTGTATACCAACCCCCAGAAACTTGAGTCCAAGTTAATGCCCCTGCTCTGCAAAGAAAAGAGTGTGCACCTCACACTTGCAGGGAGAGCCTTTTCTCCCTGCAAGCACTCGCTGTATAACACATGGCTGATTTACAGCCTGAGTTCAAGAGATTGCACAGACCACTAAGGAAATTTTGGAGAGGATTTTGGAGCCTAAACATCCACTTTTGCACAAAGCAGAAATCACCTGTAAAAAAAGACCTGGTGGATTGAAGTGTTGCCTGCTAGGTTGCATGTTCCCTCCACATCATACAGATCCTTTAATCACAAAACAAATCATCAACAAAAAATAACTAGACCATCCCAAGTCAAATCTTTGGGTGATGAAATTAAATTGTTATGCCACTTTATATCTGTGGGGAATTCGTGGCTTGTTTTGGGTACTCTGTCATATCTGTTCTTTCTGTTCCAGCCACGAAAAGCTGATGATTTATCTGACATTTTTTCTGATACAATGTAGAACATCTTGGCTTATGCAAGGGCAAGAAATATTTCTTCACTAACAAGGAAACTACCTTCCCCTTCAGAACATCTCTGCAAAATGGGATAGTAGGGCATGTTTTTCTTTGATCAGCTTTGAATTTATGAGGGGAAAAAACCCAGAAAATTTAAATAGTATTGAACTACACTTCCCCTTTGTGGGAAAAAAAATTCAGGCTCTACCAAAATTCTAAACATTTGGGATTTTTTGAAAAATACCAGTAATTTTTCTTCTTCAGAGATCTGCAATGAATTAATTAATCAGCCCATACATTTAAGAAAATATCTCTCTAACAGAAGACCACAATATTAGATCTTGCCGGGTTCTCTCATCCCAAGTATGTTAAAATAAATATAATTCCACATAAATAATATTTCTAGAGTCTACATGAGATCTTTGTTAATAGCAAGTCTTAAGTTAGGCAAGGCTTTTGGACAGAGAATATTTAGCCATGTATTTCGTTGCTGTGCTGAATCTGGGCTTCTGTTTGGCAGTTGAAATATTGTCATCATTTTTAGAGCTCAGTATAAAACTCTTGTATATATTATAAAACTCTTGTATATATAATAAAAACACACCAAGAATCTTTACTGGGGCTGCTAAATACTTCTGCCCTGCACACATTCAGTAGTAAGAATAGATAATAATACATCAAGAAAGAAAAAAAAACCAGCCTATAAAAGTGGTAATTAAAATTAGAAATGAAAATAAAATGCAGCAGCCTTATCCATTATACCCAGTTGGGAATCTCAGCTACTTTATCCTAAAGCATAAAATATTATCCATTTCAGCAGACTGGGAAACAGAACTAAAGGAAGATTCTCAGGTTATTTTCACAAAGATGGTGAATAAGGAGCCCTCTCATTTCCCAGCTATTCTCATGTTATTTCCAGTGTAGGACTAAAGCCCAGCTCCACAGAAGGAGGCTGTGCATGGTGAAAATAAATTCCCATCTCTTCCACTTAACCATATGACCTCAATGTGGAGTCGAGCGTTGCTGCGAATCAGGACATTCATGGCCCCAAACTTCCCTTCTAAACTTGGGCTTGACCTTTTGATAAAACCCCATCAGCAAGATCACTGGCTCAGGAGAGAAAGAGCTGGGTTAGGTTCTCACATCTGGCTGTGTGGGGTGAAACTTGTGCCTCCCCTTTCAGATCTAACCACACACTGACCATCTGAGCTCTTTGGGACTCTTACTCTGCACGTCTCTCACTCAAGCTGTCCTGCCCTGAAGTTTGGAGCCCATTAGACAGGAAACCAGGTGGTGCCTGACTTTTCAGCCCTGTGGTGAGGGCATGCCCTGGACAAGGAGCATCCTGCAGTCTGCTTTTCTCTCTCTGTAGCCATTCTGCTTCTCAGAGTCACTGCAGAGAAGGTGGACCCTACCCCACCGTGGATAGCATTCCCCACTGCACTGACATACCTTGGGAAGCCCAGGTGGGTGTAGTGGCACCCTGCACTTCCCCTGTTGCTGAGGTTGCCTCAGCAGCAGCCTCACGTGCCCACAGAGCAATCAGGGTTTGAGTTCAGGGGGTGCTTTTGTGATTGCAATCAGGGCAGTCTCATTTTAAAGCTGTGTACAGCTCTATTGGTTTAATTTTATTTACACTTTGTTCTCATTATCTGAGCAAGTTACTGTACAGTCAAAGCCAAAAAAATAAACCAAGGAAGATAAGAGGCTGAATGAATGTTATGATCATTCATGTGCTCCTTTCATGGCAAGGCACATGTGAAGTAGGTGAGAGGACAAATGATAAGCACAGTGAAAGCTGCAGTGGCAGCCTTGTTTTAATCTTCTGGTTGCAATCTGTGCCATACAATGTTTTTATTTGAAATGGTATTTACGTAGGAATCAATGTTTAATAATTAAAAATGTTCATTTGTAATTATTATGACAAATTGTAATTTACATATTTACTAGACTGATGAGAAGGGCTGTTTAAAGTGTCATAAGTGATACTAAATTCCAGACTATTCTTTATATATGTGCACAGTTCCAAGGATAATCAATAGGAAGAGCTGGATTTTATAGGGGTAGGGGTGTGTGTGTGTGTGTGTTTGTATATGTGTGCAGCAGCATGATTAATTCCATAAGGTGTCAAAAATGCTTGTAACTTAGCACAGTAGAAGTAGATAGATTCTCTCTCTTGCTCCCTCTCATCCTTGGTGATCACCTGGAAGACAACAAGGACACAAACCTTTATTACATTAGTCCACCCAAGGGAAGCCTACACCTTCAACAAATAATTCCTAGCCTTTCTTCCAAGTTACTTCAGGAGGAGAGTTTTGTGTGCTGACAACCAGTGTGACTAAATGCTGATTTTTCATAGTCCCTGGAGGCTAAATTTATCTCTCATTGAAGTCAATGGGAATCTTTCCATTGACGTAATTAACAGTTGGATCAGGTCTTAGTACTTTCATCAGTGATCATTTTTTTACATGTGAAGACATTGATGAAGTTCAGAATGAGCCTGTAACTGATCTCAAACAAAATGTGGGGTGCTTTTACAAGGTGGAAAGGATGGGGAGATGGAGATGAAGGGCAGGATCTGTGAACAGCTAGTCTTCTTGCCATTAAATGGAAGGGACTATAAAGGCACTTTGAGGAGATGCAATTTGCACTTGCCTGAGGGCAGTTAATATACCTGACCTGTCATTTTGCTTGTTCAGTGAAGCCAGTGAGTTTGCTATGTTCAGTCTGGTTTAAGATGTGATTCTTCCATATGTGGGATCTATTTTTCTTGTTGTTTATTGCCTGGACGTATCCAAAGAGAAAAAATTTTAATTGCAGGTAATTGTGCTTGGCCAGCTTCTCAGCTGGTGCACAAAGTCCATCTGATAAAAAAAAAAAAAAAAAAAAGCCTTGAAAATATTCAGCAAAAGGGAACTAAAGATGTATTTGGCTGAGCCAGTGTCAGAGCTGTCTCTCAGCTAGAGAGAAGGGATGTTTGTGTAACTTGCACCTCCACTCCACACTTCTGAAACACTGCCTATAACAATGACTGACAACCTTCTGGAACTTCAGTTTAGTAGAGTTGCACTAAAATTTGTGGTAATGTCGTGCCCCAGAATCTGGTTCTGAAATGTACATGTTGCACCACGTGGTAATTTTGTTATCAGAGCCTTCATCTCATTAAGGGAGAAGCAAAAATGAAAATGACAGAAAGCAAAAGAGAAATTAAAAATTACTCATTTGAATTTAGGAACCTTCCAGGCAGAACCAGAAGGATCAATGGGAGAAAAATTTCTAGGAAAATGAGGAACAGAAAAAAAGGTGAATGATGAAATCCAGGGATACAGGGGGGGAAAAGAGAGAAGTGAGAAGAGTAGAAACAGGGAAGTGGCAAAAGAAAAGGAGAAGCTGCTGTTTTAAAGAAATGGGAAATGTAACTTAGGGAAACAAAGCAAAAGAGAGCAGGGAATAGGATTTTTAAAGGAGAGAATAAATGAAGAGTAAATAGATTTAGAGGGACTGTGATGGAGAAGGCAGTAAGGAAAGAAAGGTTAGCTGTGGAGAGAAAAACAAAGAGCAAAATAATTTTATCTTCAGTGTTAAAGAATAAAAGCTGTTAAAAGAGAGCACCTATTTCCTTCCACAAGACATATATTTATCTGCTCATCTGCTTGAGAGGTATTAAATGTAAGAGAGTGGCAGGGTTTGCCATACAGTCTCAGTGAGAGCCAGTTCTCTAACCCTGTGATTTTTAACTCCCATTTTTGGACCTTTTAGATCCATAGAGATCCTACCCTTCCAGAGTGAATTTTATCCTTGCTACTGTAGGCTTGGAGGGTTTTATTCACTTTTTGGAGAAAGCCTTGGAAGTAGCCCACAGATGCTCAAAGAGTCCCCAGAGAGATGCAGAAAAACTCTGGGCTGGGTGGAGGTGGCTGATGCTGCTGCTGCTGACTGATCCCATAGTTCAAGCAGCAGCAACCCACATGCTGGAAAAACTAGTCCCAGGTTTCACCCCTGGTGTTAGTCCAGTCAGATGGGAAAATGATCTTAAAATTAGTGCATGTTTTGGTGAACAGGAGAGTCCTGCCTGAATGTACCACGTAGCAAAAATTATGATGAAGGTTACTTCCCATCACAGAAGTAGAGAGTAATATTTCAGGCAGAGCCAGAAAACAGAAATTCTGTGCAGATTTTACCACATGATAACTCTGAATTATGGAAACTTATTTCTCTTAGACGTGCTGTGCAGGGAAAGATTTGTCTTGTCAGGGTTACAGTAATTTCAAAACTTTAAACAATTCAAACCACAAAACACAAAAAACAGAGAGGCAGGTTTTACTCATGTTATCGCTACACATTTGATTTATTTACATCTCATTACATTTTCATCAGACTGAAGAGGTTTAATGGAACTGTGTGACCAGAAACCAACACAGGATCTGGATGGGACATGGAGATTTTAGTTGTGTTGCTCTGACTGATGTCCTGCAGTAGCATAAATGTTAGGACAGGAGAAAGTTTCTGCTGTGAGACTGGGGGTCTGTTCCTCTGTATGATGGTGTCTGTAGCTCTTTTTAATAATGAGACAGCCATATTTTAATTTTAATCAAATATCCATGGTGTCTGAAGTAGTGTCAAGGGATGAGGAGGCAGGACTTGGTCAGAAAAAGGTAAAGGAAAGAATTCTTTTCTCCACACTGGAGTCTGCTGGAGGGCTGCAAGGACCACACTGTGGGATGGTGTTTAGGCTGATTTCTCTGCAGAGGGAAAAGAACCCAGCACACATCAGTCTGTGTGATGAGCTGCTGTACCTGCCTTAAGAGAAATAGAAGTTAAGAACATGGATGTTACCTCTGTCCAAAAAATGCTGTTTCAGGGGATCTGTCCCCTGCAGTTTGTGAGGAAAGAGAGACATGGATTGGAAAAGGACCAGTAAATGTTCAGGGGGAGGTAAATAAAAGCTTTTAAGAGATGGAAAATTAAAGTGGCAAGAACATCAGAGCATCTGGTGGCTGTACTGGGTGTTACTTTAACTTCCTGATAGTCTTAATTTTTTTTATTTTTTATTTTTTTTTTAACTGGGATGTGATCCAACTGAGATTAACTTAACTTTGGTTTCAAAAGGGATCTGGATAAAACCTATATGACACAGTGGAACTGGGTTTATTTTTCACTGTGCTTTCATTTTCTTTTTTCACTGAAGAGTTTCAAGCCAGGACATGTTTCAGTGGCCTAATCTCAAATGCGTACAGGAACAGTTTCTCTGTTTGCTTTGCAGGGAGGAGCTGGCTCACTTCAGGAGAAGTTCAAGAATGAACACAACTGGTTTGCTGTCAGATTTTACTGCTGGCTGCAGCTCATGGGAAGTAGTGGGACCAGCATTGTGTAGCAAACGAGTAGATGCCAGTGACCATCCACAGCTGGATAACAACACTTGGATTTCCAAGGTACTTCTACCCACATGGAAGGAGAGAGCTGCTTTTTTTTTCCCCATTATTCCACAACACTGCTCTGTTTAGCTGAAAATACTCTGAGTACATTCCCACTTCTGATGCAGCTACCTAAATAAATAAGGACAGACAGTTGCTAAATTTCTGTCATAATTGCAGCAGGCACCTGTTCTTGGCCACTAAAACCGATGTTGCTAACACATTTCCACAGTGCTTAAAATTTTCCAACCAACTATCTTTTGGGAAGAAATTTTCCACATTTGGCTTCTGCTTGAGAGAATTTTTTTTTTCTTCTAGGCTTGAGAAAAACAGTGCCAGCTGTCCTTGAGCACAGCATGAATTATAAAATTGTGCCTCTGAAGTAAAAAGAGCTTATTAGGCTGTACCAAGGGGAAATAAAAAGCTTGCTCTAGACCCTGCAAGAGCAAAGTTTTTGCCTGCCATTATACTTGACATTGATTTAGCTAGATTAATAAAAATGCAGCAATAACTATGTTTTGATAGAGCTAAGAATGGTTTATCTATAGGTGAGTGAAAAAGAAAAAAAGCTTGCAGCTCACAGGAGCTGTAAATGGAGAGCTGCCAGGTAGGTCAGAGGAGTTTGCTGCTGCCCTCACCAAATGCACTTCTTTGTTTGCAGAGAGCAGGGTGCGACTGCACCTTCCACAGGAGGGAAGCCCACGTCACTGCTCCTGACTCCTTCCTTTCCCACCACATCAGTGTTTTTCTTTCAAGAGCAGGCAACTAAATGCGAAATAGGAGTGTTAATTTTGTAAAGTTAGGGGCACTTGGACATTAAAAAAACCTGAGTTTACTACTCCTCTCTGTGTGGCCAATATTATACTTATATATATATATATATATATATATATATATATCTGTCTATAAATATATATGTATACACACACACACATATACATCCAGACAACCACATGCACGCAGAAGGGAGATACAGAGGGACTTTCAAACTACTATTCTCTAATCTACTAATTCTGTAAACTACTATTCTACTACTAATCTGTATTTTTGACAAAATTCTCCAAGTAATTAAAGTATCCCAGAATATTCCACTCAAGACTTATTACCTGTTATCAAAACTGGCATATTGAACATTATAAAATTAATCAACCATTTATAGCACTTGATTGGGACATACATTTTATATATGAAGGTATACATTTCGTGTTGGTTTAGTTACAATATACTCAAGCATGAAATGTCCTAGTCTTTCCAAGTCAAGTACAGAGACTTGAAGACTGGCTTAATAACAAGTTTGCATGTATTATATATGAATTATTATTGTACTGGACAATTCCATGCCTCTGTCTTTGTAAGTTTTTGGTGTCTCCCCCTGCTAAAGGGTTTTATTGGTGTTTTGGTTTTTTGTTTTAATTTTGGGGTTTTTAAGCATCATATTTTCTAGCACTTTGAAGGCTGTTAGAAGGTAATTTCTGTCTGTTAATAAGTCAGAGGGGGAAAAAAGAACTAAACAAAAACCCCTTTACCACAACCACAACCATATTTCCCTCTCTGCTGTAGGAATCCCCTGTTTTTTCATGAGATGATAAGGAAATCGCATGCTGCTGTGTTTTAGGAAAAGTTTTAAAAATAACCTAACAAAACAAACAAAAACCCCAGTGTTATTTTTAGCTTTCTATAATTTCATTAAACGGGTCTTTCCTCCTCAGAGTAAAAAACGAAGCTTTCTCCTTTATGTGAAATGAACTTTTAGCTGTCATCTGAAGTAGCGGAGGGAGGAGGGAGGAGAACGGTAGGAACGGGGGAGTGAGGGGGGGCATGAACAATCAATTTTTTTTCCTCTAGAGAAAGAACACACTTTTCAGTCCTTTCGAAAAATGCACAATTACCACTTTCTCTTTCTTTT
>VZRH01002462.1:727015-750018 GCA_013397555.1 Urocynchramus pylzowi
CGGGCGGTGGCAAACCCGCGCTGCCGCGAGTGGGGTTATCGCCGACATTCCCGTAAACCGACCGGGAGCTTCTCGTGACAGCCGGGGGTAGTCACTGTCCTTTCTGTCCCGGGGTCTTGACGCGAAGCAGATCGGTTGCTAAACTGTTGCCTAAGCAAATCAGGCGTGACACAACGGACAACTTCTTTCAGAGAACGAGTTTCCTGTTGGAAATCGATTTTCCTCCCGGTAGCAGCATTTGAGAAGCTGGAAGGCAGCAGAAAATGGTTCGGGAGCGATGTGGGATGTCAGAAAGCTTAAGGTCAACTAGCGTGCACAGAGGTTGTGAACTGTAATTGCTCTTAATGCTGTTTAAGATTAACCTCAGTGGTTATCAAGGTTTATTGCATCAGCACCAGAGGAAAAGGAATTCGTATGAAGAAATAAAACCAAGAAGCACAGTCAGCCATCTGCTGTTAGGCAAGAAAAAACTGAAAGTAGTCACTTTCAATATTAAAATTAAACAAGCATATCCTTAAATAATGGAAGTGCACAGCTAGGAAGCCTGTTCGGATTTTGAAATCTTGGCAGACGAGATGTAAAAGCTCATTGTAGATGAAAAGAATCGTCTTCAAAACAACAAACAAAAAGCAGGGAGAGAACGAATGTATAGAGTTGTTTGAACCTACCTGAACTGGAAGGGTACCATGAATAGTAAAACTGTTGGGAATTGCAAAAGTAAGGCTAAAGCAACGAAGCACTAACTGAGCCCGGGAAGAAGCTGTGCCGGCAGCAGTGCAGGGCTGAGAAGTGTTCAGCACCTCCAGCGGCAGAAACGGCAGAACATGTGCGTGGTCTAACAAAGTAAACAGAGATTGTATCAGAAAGGCCACGATGCAGTCACGCTCTAAGGCTTGACACTCTTGCTCCTACTATTTTCTCAGCCTTCACAAACCCAGAGGAAATGAGATAGTGCTCTGCATGGTTTTTGAACAGAGGGACAATTTGTACAAAAATTGGGACAAGGAAGGGCAACTTGTTGCTTTTTTTTTTTTTTTTTTTTAATAGCAAAATCTAATTTTCCTATTTGCAACACATTTCTGAAAACAGATTTGTTCCTCAGAAACTGCAAAACATCTACCTTGTTGGAGCAATTAGAGGTGCATGTCAGGATGATTGGGAGGGCAGTGAGCTGTCTGGGCAGGAGAGCAGCAAGTTCCTACGGTCAAGGACACTTTCTCCTGCTCTGGCACCTGACCACTCCTCTTTTACACACTAGTGACAGGTGGGTGAGAGGACCTGAAGCCATTACAGTAGGGTTTTGGTGGTGTTTGTGGTACACTTAGCACTAACTACTAGAAATCCACAATTAATGCAATTTCTCGGGCACATTCTTGGTTTCCTCTGGTGCTGCTGCTGACCTTAATTAAAAGTTCACCTAAACTGAAAAATAATTGAATAAAGCAGCAGAGCTTGAAAATTATTAGCCCAACTAATTATTTTGGAGGCTGGAAAAACTGTTTTACTGTTACTTTAATACTCCTGGTTGGATTGAATTGTACAGAATTAACTTTGTTGAATGAAGCTATCACCAGCATTCAAGGACACTGAGTCAGTGAAAATAACTGAAATTTCTGCTGGCAGTGAGGTGTTCAGTGTCATCTGGAATTAGCCTGTTTAAATCAGTTGAATGGTTGAATGTTGGTAAATGGTAAATAATACTGGGAGGACTTCAGCTGGAAATTAATAGCGCCATTTCTGACTTGCTGGAAAAGAGTAACTGCTAGCTTTCTGAGATTATAGGATTAAACTGTATCAGTACTTTAAATGTGACTCATGAGCAGGGGCTTTCTGAAGAGAATTACATAAATTTCCCAAGGTCTTTCTGAATAACAAATTGTTCCAAATAATTTCCCCATCTTGAATAACTATGAGTGAAATCCTGGCCCCATTGAGGTCAACAGAAAAAGTCCTTTTGATTTCACTGCAGTCAGGATTTCACCCTGAGACTCTGGGAAATGTTCAGCTCTTCTGTGGTGACTGGGTGAGGAAGAAGTGAGGAAGACAGCAGTTGGACCTGATATTTTCCAGCAACAGGCAATTAACTCACACTCCTCTGATTTTTATGTTTGCCTCACAGCGATGAACCAGGTTCTATTCTCATTTGCACCGGTGTGGATTTACAGTGTATTTTTAGATATCTCTGAGCAAATTCTATCTTCTTGTCAAAGCACATGACCCCAAACATTTCTTGCTGGGTTCCAGAAGTAAAGTACAGGGACCTGTGCAGCTCTGGGTTGGCCATGTGGAAATTTAGCTTACCCACACTGCTACCCCGAGGCAGGTGTTTGCTTACCTGCACTAAGTTAATTACAATTGACTTTCCTGTAATTATTGTGGTTCTAATCCAGAGCATATAACACATACTGTAATTATCCATACAGCTATTTAAAAAACCCCCAAAACAACAACAACAAAAATCTACACACCAAAGATAGCTGGAAAACCAATACAGTAAAATCCAATTTAACACAAGTCACTTTGTGAACCAGGGAAGTATTACAATCTGTTTTCCTGTGGATTTGCACCTTTTGTCTCTTGGACCACACACAAAAAGTGCTGAGTTTTCTTCCAGACCTCTTATCTCACCTCTGCTGGGTGAGAGATGGGCTGTGACTTGCAGGGATGTGTGCATCAGCTAACCCGCTGTGTTTGGATGAGTGACTGCTGAGTTTTGCCTCTTTCTCCCTCAGTGAGGCCACCAGTTTTCACAAAGCACATAGGGCCTCTTTCCCTTCAAAACTGGCTAAAAATAAATAATAAGAATTGCTAAAAAGAGAAAAGTAGAGAACACTGTTGGATAGGTTTGTTTTTTTCAGAAATCTACTAGAAATGAGGTTTCTCCACGGGTTTACATTTGCATAATTCCCCTAAAGACTCTTCAATCACACTGTTTTATGTCAGCAGAAGATCCAGCCATAAATATTTAAGAATTTCAAACCTCTCATAGAGGGCACATAAGGACAGTTTCGAATTTTACAAGAGCAAAGGAATGAAAAAAACGACTTCACATTTTTCATGAGTCAATCCCTCCAACTCAGCCTGTGCTGTGGAGCCACAGAGCATGTAGAGACTTTTGCCTTTGTGCCAGCTCTTATTGTTAACTATTTTTCAGGAGTTTATAGCCAAATCTACAACTGTGTGTAAAATAGAGTGTGATAGCTTTGTGACAGATCCGGTTGTGGTTAGCAAGTTTCAGCTTCTAGTAGAACTCATTGAGCTAAGTGTAGCTGAGATCAAGGTATGCTCTGTCCATTGGAGGCTGGAATTTGTGGTGGTATAGCTCTGAAGATGATGATACTCTCCTTGTATGCTTTAAATAATAATAGTACTTATTGGCTTTCTGATTTTTGTTCTTATTTTCTTTCTCTTCCTATTCACTCGATTCTCATTTGTCACACACTACCAGTTTAAAACAACAGTACATACATACTGTTAAAAAATTGCACACAATTTTTAAAATATTAAGTTTCAGAAAGACTGAGAAATTGTGTCATGTGCTGATACTATTCTTACTTTTAAATGCTAACTTTGACTTAACATAAAGTTGAAGGTTTTTTGAGTGTCCAAATTCTTAACTGCTCGTCTCTGTTGAGAGATTGGGGTAGACTAGGAATGGGGGCTGAAGCAATGTAACTACAGTATTATTCCCAGTATGAAATATACCTCTAAGATATACCATTTGCCTTTCTAAAGCTGTTGAAAGACTATCAATATTATCTCTTTTTATCTTTCAGCAAAATGATGGTCCAACACTCAGGCCAGGTATCTGCATTAGAAGTCAGCGCCTCCGCAATTGTTCCCACTTTGTCCCCTGCAGGGTCACTGGGGTTTGATGATTTCACAAATTTAACCCCCCTGGTGAAGGAGGAACTGAGGTTTGCCATTCAGAACAAGCGTCAGTTCCACAGGATGTCTTCCACTTTGGACACGGTGACTGCTTCTGAAAGGCCAGTTGAAACATCAGCGCTGAAAACAGAGGTAGGGCTCTTTGTAGGGCTCTTGAAGCAGAATTTTGGTGTGAATGATTACTTCTCTAACAAAGTTTTGCCACAAGACCACTAATTGTATTAACTGTAGATAACCCTCTGTACCATAATTGTTTCCTCTTAAGCCGGCTGCTTGGCTTTCTGTGGAGTGCTTCAGGCAAACCCCCTGGTATTTCTCATAGTTGGATATTTGATTTTCAGTGATGGACTACAGGCAATGTTTTGCAGTGATTAGAGCAAGTGCTAATCTGGTTTCCCTGCCCAGTGGTGACTGAACTTGGAATAAGTCACTGCTGAAGTTGTTTCCCTGAGGAAAATCCAGCAGAACCCGTGAGGTTAAGACATGAACCTGCTACGTCCACACTATGTTTTTGCTTAAAGATGACACTATCCATGAAAAACATTGCTCTTTGAGAGTGGAGAAATAGCTTTGGTTAAGGAAAGAGTTACACCTTGGTTGGAGCTTCCGCAGGAAACAGAAGGAAGTGTGACAGTATTCCCTTTTTGGTGCTGCCTCTAATTCACTCACTTCTCACTGCCTCACTCATGACACATCCTCCATTCTGCTCCCTGTGCCCCTCCTCCTTTTCCTCCCTGGGAAATGGAGGAGAGACGGAGGTGGGGGAGCCTGGGGAGACATTCAGTAAGTTTTTAAGTACTACTAATTTTAAAGGAGCCACCATATAGATTACATAAAACCCCACTCCAGTCAGGTTTTTATTGACAATTCTAATGAAGTTCCTACCCTTCTACCGTATGGCAAACAAGGTCAGAATCACATTTTTGTGTAACTCGGGGTGTGAGCACTGACAGCTCGCTCCATGTTGATTTTAAAAATCCAGAAGTTATCAAAATACAGTTCTCCTGTTTACAACATCTTATGGATTGTGTGTATCTGTTTTTGTGGGACAGTTTTCTCCTGAAGAGGATGAAAGAAAAAAGAGAAGAAGGGAAAGAAATAAAATTGCTGCGGCAAAGTGCCGAAACAAAAAGAAGGAGAAAACAGAATGTTTGCAAAAAGTAAGTGACTGGCTAGAATTGTTCTTAATCTGTCATCCTGCCAGGATTGAAACAGAAAGCATAGGGTACTGTCATAGTAGGAAATCAGAAACATGTCCCCCAAAACTCTGTAAACCCTTAAAAACATGAGTTGTGAAAAATAAACTTGTCATATATTGAATCCAAACCTGGTTGAAACTGGCATAAAGTGAAAGCATGGTAGGAGTGAAAAGAGATTACTGCTTTGGTGACCAATCTTGTCTATGGGGATAATGTTAATTTCAATGTGCACACTGAACACAAAAAGAAGCAAAATCACGTTTCATGAAATATTCACCGTGGAGAGCCTGCAAGCACCTACAAATAATTTCTGACTTTATGAGCAGAGTGGTGTGGAAGCTTGAATTCTCTGTCCTAGAAGCCCAGTCACATCTTCACCTCCTGTGCTCTGATATAAAACTGTATTTCAGTAGCAGCAGGCCTGTATCTAAGTATACAGGCCTGTATATTCCTATATCTAGGGGCAGGGGAAAAAAGCTATGTTTGTACTTTGCTAGCTTAACATGGGTTTATAGATATGTGACCTGATGTTCCAGGGAGTTAAGAAGCAGCATAGATAATTTTGGGTCAATTTTTGACCCAAAAAGCTCAGAATAATTTTGCAGAAGATAGCAATAATGCTTTGGGGTGTCTGTCACCGTAAGTGAATCCAAGTTTGAATTTTGCTTTTCAACTTCCATTACATTCTCTAGAGGCCAGAGGAGGTAACTCTCAATCTGGTTTTCAGGCCATTACTGGCTGGGGAATGTACAGTTTCATCAGTGCAGCAATGTGATTCCTTTCTCTGCCAGCCATACGCTTTCCCACCCATAAAAGACAACAACTCTAAGAAAAAACAGAGACTTTGTATTTGAACTTCTCAGTGTAAAATTGTGTCTGTCCTTTGTGCTAGGAATCAGAGAAGCTGGAAACGATCAATGCAGAGTTGAAAGCCCAGATTGAGGAGCTGAAGAATGAGAAGCAGCATTTGATATACATGCTAAATCTGCACAGGCCCACGTGTATAGTCCGTGCACAGAACGGAAGGACACCTGAAGATGAAAGAAATCTTTTTATTCAACAGATCAAAGAAGGCACATTACAAGGTTAAGTGATACGGCAAACGTGGAAATATTTAAAATGTTTTTAACAGCTACCAGAATCCACGGGGGAGCCTGACATAATGTGTAGGATTCTATTAGTCAAGAGCCTTTAGGAAGGGCAGATTGCTTTCATGAGAGGAAAGAATCATTTTGGCTTGACAGCGATTCTTGCCCTTGGAAGATCTGGTCTCAATCAAATTGAAGAGCCTTCTGCCTCCAATGTAGGGTTTGCACTTGTCATACTTGCTGTTCCTAGGAGCTACAGACAACAGCTTCCGAAGTTTTAGCTCTGCTAGTATACAGTATCTGCACTCACGAGGTTTGTGCTAGAACACTATGACTTCCAGCGATGCACGTGGTACAGACAGCTGTGCTGGATGGACACTACTCTTCCTTGTTGCTGGTAGGGAAAAAAGACTGTTTTTGAATTTCCAGGAGGGTGGTTTCTGGCAGAATGTACTGATGTGTAATGTTGCATTCTAACCTAACACACACACACACACACACAAAAAAAAAAACCCTGTAGTTCCAACCAAGCTTAGTCATTTTTTTCACAACACTCATGTGGGTTTTTTCTGTGACTCATCTCAGTAGTGACTGAATTTGAAGGGTCTAGTAAGTGTGACAAAGAAATGTTTCTTGCAAAACATCTATGTAGCCTAGCTTGTATTTTATGAGCTATCACCCCAGATACTATCCTTGGGGACTACAATTTTTCCCTGAATTGCTGAAGAGCAGCTTGTACCTTCACTTACTGACTTGGTGACTTGAACCCACTGAATTGAAAAGAGGAAACTAACTGTGCAGGGGCATTGATAGAGGTTTTCCTCAAGTAAAGAACTGCAGGAGTGAATCCCAGACTCCTGAACCTTGAAAAAAAAAAAAAAAATTTTTAAAAATTCATCTAGGATCTAATCCTACAAGCCTTAATTCATGCTATCACCCCTCAGTCACAGAAGAGGTTCCATGGATTTCAGTGGGTCTGCTCATGCAGATAGCTCTTGCAGGCATAAGAGCTTGGCAAAGATTTTTCCATCCTGGTCAGGATCACTTCCTTTTGCCAGGTGACTCAGAGGGAAAAATTACGATTGTAGCTACTTTTGTTTTACATTTGAGTGGCAACTACAGTCGAGCAAAAGTGTTACTTAGAATCTAAAGGAGGCAAGAGTTTTGATGTAGTGAATAATTGTTTAATTTTTTATTAAATACTAACCTTGGATGTTTTTGAACTGGTAGAAGAGCTGCTGGACAAAACAGTTGGAGCTATGAGTGTTGAAATTCTGATGTTTCTGTGAAATTCTCAGATTGTTTATTTCTATAAAATATACCCTTACAATTTTTTTTCTTTTGTAAAAGAAAGTATTATCCTTATTTATCACTAATATCATAATGAGTAGAGCTAATAAATACTGCGAGCAAGTTAAAACTGAAAATACAAGTGTTGCGCTGTCTTTTTACTTTTACCTCTTGGTGTTTAATATTATATATTCCTAGACTTCACCAGTTGTATTTGAGACACCACTATTAAAAACACTTATCCTTCATCTTTTTTGAAGATGAGGCACTGAGTGTCTTGAATGGTTGGGTGCAGATATTGTACCTTCCAAGATTCTGTATCTCCGTCAGTGGTGTCTGACTGTCCAATGTCACAATTTAAACAAAGCAGAATACAAGTGGAGCTTACAGTGAATAATATTTTACACCAGTTCTGCAGTGTTGAAATTGTGTATTTGTTCTAAAGGCTAAACTTGAAGATACCTCAGCCATGAGCTTCTTACCCTGCAAGTCTCTCATGAGTCCACCGCACACTGTACCTGGTCCTCATATGATTGTTATATTCTGCAACAGAACTACTTAGTACCATTTCCTAAGATCTGGATATATTGTAATGTCCTGTATCACATGTTAAAGGTATGTACTTCATGTATCTGAAAAGTGAATGTATTACAAATATGACATTCTAGGTCCAATTCTGTCTTACGAATCCATGATCTTTCTGTGTATTGGAAGGAGGTTCTATTGACTTCAGTGAGAGTTTTTTCATATCTTGTAAGCAGAGTTTGGAGCCTCTGTGGCAACTTCTCTGGTTTAAAGGGCAAGTTCTACATGTAATTGGCCAGCTGTTTACCAGACAACAGATCTACATGGAGTGTGTACAATAAACTTGTCAAACCATGTTCATTATTTGACTTCTGTAATGTGGAAATACGAAATCAAGGCATCGCCCCGGTATCGTACACCTTGGCTTTGCTTTTTGCCTCTCAAATACCAGCAGACAGGGCTGTTTGTCTCATAATTGGTTATAAAGTGCTACCACAGAGACTATAATGACAGAATTCATGTGTCTCCCTTAGGGAATTTGTATGGTTGCTTTTAACCATATCACCGGTGACGCAGGCGTCATGCTTTTGTTGCTTGATCTTATTTACTTAGCATGCCAAATGTTAATATGGTACCACTACTATTGTCAGAAGATAATCTATTTTTATTTCTTTACATGTGCAGCCATAGCTGCTCTGTATTGCTTTTGTATGTGTGTGTGTGTGCGTGCTCCTGCACGCTGCTCTGGAAATGATGGTACTCAGGGTCACTTGACTGTGCCCAGGAAAAGAGTGTTTAAATAGCTACACAGTATGTTGCATGAGTTTTCTCAAAGTATACTTTATTCAGGAGAACCCTTAAAATGCATTTAAAAGCAGTTTGTTTTCTATTCTCAAGTTTGTTTTGATACTTTAATAAAAAAGACTTAATATATATTTATTCATGTGTCATTTAATTCATTCTGTGTGTCAAGCTCCAAGAGCAACTTCATTCTCTTGAAACAACACTGGGATATTAAAAAGCAAACACTCTTTACAAATTTGCAACAATGAGCATCTTATAAAGTGAAACTGGTACTGTTCACTGCTTGTCAAGGTATAAACAAAATTTTGTTATTGCAAGGTTGACTGTGAATTCCAGGCTAACTTCTTATTCATGGCCTACAGCTTAGATTAAAGGACTGGAAAATAGAAGAGAATTCCTGAGCCTTTCCCAACCTTGCAACCAACCAGCTGATAGTTGTTTCAACTTTCTGATTCCCTAATGAGTTTAATGCTTTGGCTACTCTGAAGCCTTAATATTTCTAGATTGCTTTCTATAATTACATGGAAGATACTAAGGAAGTATGGTGTGATCAGGGCTTTGGTTTTTTTTCTCTGTGTCATTGTATTGGTGTGTCTGGGGAGAAACATGAGGAAAGATGAACAAAATGTTCCCTCCTGCTTTTCCAAAACTGAGTATCTACACACCCAGACAGAAGTCCCTGTGTTTTGACAGCCAGTGATGTGGACAAAAACTTTTGGCTTCAGTCCATTGCAAGCAGTCATAACTTGTAACACAGAGGCCAGATAGAAGGCCAGGAGCTCCAGAGATCAGGAAATCCATTGCTCTATTGCAAAATCCAGTTAAAAATATCATCTGGAAGGAAGATCTAGGCTACTCTGAGCTTGGCAATGTTGAATGTTTACTTTCCTTATTGGTCCATCCATTTACAGTTGTGCAGTCCCCATAAGAATAATTCACCCTTTCATGCATTCTTTAATAGCTGCTATCAAACTTTGCTTTTGAATACCCAGTTCAACACTAAATTGGATAACTTAAAAGTCATCTGCCTGGCCTGGTTTAGAAAATCTTATGCACAAAATTAGGGCTACAATTTCCTGAACTGGTATTTTATAATTTTTTTTTTAATGGTGTGAGTTGAAAGCATGAAACCACCATTGGTCTCTGACATATTCCTAATAGCATAGTTGGTATTCCTTGAGCAATTATATGCCACACCTTCTCCTCAGGTCTTGTTCTAGATGCTAAATTTCCCTTTCCAGGCCCATGTAGACCTCAAAGCATGCTGGGCTTTACAGTGTGCTTTGACAAGGAGCATCTTCTATTTATTTTCTGGCTCTTTCCCTGATAAAAATGAATAAATAGCAATATTAAAGGTAGGTAGAGACAATTATTTATACAAGGCTGGAAATGTTTAATGAAACTGAATGGCAACAAATTTAAATTTACAATAACTTTTCTACCTGGGTCCATCTGAATTTGAAGTTATTGATTAAAGGGATAGCTTTGCTAAAGGATATGGATGATTTATGAGTAATGAAAATAAAAGCGTACAACTGTTTGTCACTAACAAAAGAGTTTTGAAAATAAAATGCATTTCATCTTAGGAAATTCTCAAATCCAGGATGATGACTGTATCTCACATCCATTTTCCTTGGTGGTTTTGGTTTCCCTGCCTCCTCCCGTCCAGCACAGTTCTGGTCTAGGTGCAAGTCTCCCTCACGCTGGCCATTGCCAGGTTTCCATGTTTGCCCAGTGCCCCCAGCTGGAGACCTTGAGAATCATCCCGGGATTAAATGTGCAATAATATTAATTAACATCATTACTTTCTAACAGTCTTCATTAGTTTGTAATTACACCAATAGAATATTTTCATTTCTATAATAGATGCCATTCCTTTTTAAGTGTAGTTAAGATAATGAGTGACAATAATTTTTAAGAATCCTGTTCTTTAAAATTCATTTCCTTAATGGACACTCTGAGTCAGGACTGCTGACTCCAGGGATAAAAATAGTTATTTGCTAATTTTCAGTGCTATTAGATCTTCAAAGCTATCACAGTTAAAAAGAGAATACACTGGAATCTATTCTTAATACAGCATCAGTTCTAGCTGCAAATATTTACTATTGCTGACAGTGATCCATTAACCAAAAAAACCCCCAACCTAATGACTTTCAGACCCCAATGTAAGTGTACTAGAGCTGACACTCAGAAAAAGAATATTAGCTCTATAAAATGAATAAATAGAAAATGGAAACAAACTGAGAGTTAAAGCTGGGATACTTCTCCTCTTTTGGGAATTCAGCATCTTTATGTTTGCAGACTCCGCCAAAATAATTGGTGCACGACCAAGCTCGCTTGGTGGGAATGCCCAGGCAGCAAATAGCAGTGAGGACTAGCAATATTTTATATCAGCTAGCTCGGAGCTGGGAACATCCCAGCGATGACAGCAAGAATCCCAGCTCGGGCTGATTGATGCCGGCGGAGGATGAGCTCTCCGTGCAGCCCGCGCTCGGGCGGCTGCCGGCGTCTGAGGTGGCTCATCCAGAGCCAGCTGGGCTCCCGTCCTGCTGCCCAGGTTAGCACGGCACGTAGCTGCCTGCATTCCAGCTGAGCAGCCCCACCAGCCCGCTCCAAGGGCCCATCCAGCCCAGTTCTCCTCCTATGGCTCTGATCAAAAGCAGCTGTCCAAGGAAGAACAAGAACAGGGCGAGTATGCTTCCCCTGGGTGCTTTCCCACACCAACTATTTTCAGCTGGTGAGTCACACAAGCTTTCCATGAATTCTTTAGGTAGTACCCTTCCACAGATCTTTCTGTCAAATGTTTTGACCAGTTTCTCATCCACAATACCAGCATCTGCAGTAACTTCTGGCAGCAAGTTCCACAGGACTATCACCGCTTAGAAGAAACTTCTTGTTTGATCCTGTTCCCAGTAACTCTGCTTGTCCTAGTCTAAGCACTCTTTTTNTTTTTTGGCAGCCATTTTACATCCTTGATTATTCCTCTTACCCAGTTTTTTTTCTGGAAAAATCCTGACTATTCCTAAGACAAAAGAAGCCCTTTCCCTAACCATTTCCTCACCCTTTAACATGAAAGAACTGTAACTACATGTAGTATTCAAGTTGTGGTCAAGCCATGGATTGATACAGAAGGATCTTGATGTTCACTGTCCCTTTCCTAAGAACTCCAGAAATTAGATTTGCAGTTTTGGTGACTGCCCAGCATCAAGTCCCACACAATGCAACAATCTGTCATAATCCCAAGATCTCCTTCCCGAGTAGCAATGATAAACTCAAGGCCAACTCTTCATATTTGATGCTAGGACTGATTTTGCCCATGTACATTACCTTGTGTTTACTTACATTGAATTTTATCTGCCATTTTATTTGCCAAAATGTAAATATAAAGTCTTCCTTCCAATCTCCTGAAACTGCCTTTCTCCTGTCTGTACTGAGTAAAGTTGTACCATCATCAACCATCCTGCTGCTTTACTCATGTTCTTACCAGATCATTTATGAAAGTGTTGAGCTGTGCAGGTCCTAGTAAAGTTTCCTGTGGAACAGCACTGGATGACCTCCCTTCATGGGAGAGTTCACAGCTTAATTTTGCTTTCTTTTCTTCCTTTTAATCACATATATGCATTTTCTCTATTCATAACTATTCAGTTTCTTGAAATAATTTTTTGTTGAGTGAATTTACTGAAACCTTTTTAGAGGTGTCATAAAATGCACCTACTGAATATCCCTGATCCACACATCTGCCAGCCCTTTCCAAGAACTTCAGATGTGTCTGTAAGCCTGAATTAAAGGTTATAAAATCCATCCTGACTCTCTTCAAGTATTTATCTAGGTACCTACTAATTGATAGCTCCTTTATCTTAATTCCTATTAACTTGCCTATTGAGATTACAGGCCTATAGTTCCTTGGATTCTCCTGGAATTTTTCATAAAGTTTGGTGGCATATTTGCACCCTCCAGTCCTCAGAAACCAACAAAGATTAAGCCAGAGTGACAGTGAGAGTGTTATGCATTATTTTTAGTATTTCAGCAATTTTCTTCTTCCATTTTCTTTTTGAGCCTTTTGTTGAAAACTCACTTGGTTAGTGCTGATTCTTCTCAAAAACTCAACCTATAGTCACTTCAGTGTCAGACAGATCCTCTGCTAGTGCTCTTCCCTTTGCCCTGTCCTGGAGAGGGTTCTGGCTGGGGAATGATCTCTATTTCTTCAGCTTCTCAGCCTTCTGAGTGCTCCCTTTGTACCCTGATCATCAGTTCTCACTAGGCTTTCTAACGGGTTAATTATTACTAATACATCTGAAGGGTGATTTAGTGTTCTTTGCAGTTCCTTTAGCCACTCTCTTCCCCCAGCTTCCCTCTGACAGGCTTCTGACCTAAGTGCCATCTCCTGAATGTTCCCTGCAATGGGGTCCTCATCATCCCTTGGAGCTTTTAGAGTCTGTCAGCTATTCCAAGATTTTCTGTGGTATTAAAGAGTCATTACACATCTAATTATCAAATTTTAATTCCTGCCATGCTGTGGGACTTAAATACACAAACTACCCAGTGCCTCAATTCCTCCATCTGAAAGACAAGGATGATAACCAATACCATTCTTTCTACCCTTTCTTCATCCCAAGGAAAATAAAATTCCTTACTTTTGAAGGCTGGGTCTTCTGAACAAGCCTTATGAAGATTCACAAATTGTGTTAAGTTACTAGAAACCTCCTGAACAGAAGAGTAAATTTTATTGCCATGTGATTACCACCTACAGTCAAGTGAAACCATGCTAAACACCAGTAATTAATGGTAGGTACTCTACACAACCCCAGGAAAACTTACAGTGTTTTGGGGTCTTTTTGGTTAGTGTGTGTGTGTGTGTGTGTGTTTGTTTTATTATTCTTTTTTGTTCATTTGTTTGTTTGAGTTTGGGAATTTGGCTGGGGAGTTTTTTGTTGTTTATGTGGTTTACACTTTCTGTCATTAACAGCAATATCGACACCACAAGTGTAAACAATCTGTGCATCAAATATGCATTTAAAGATAAAAGAATCCTCTGTATAGTACAAATAGAACATCAGTTACCCAGGTTACAGTACAGTTACAGGCTATTTTGTAACCTAAGTGGAAAATGTACATTTGGCCAGTTTTCCTGCCTCCAAAGAATTTATTTTACATGCAGAATTGTCCACGTGTAGAACTGAAAGAGTTCAGTCAGAGCTCTCCTGGACACTCAGAAGACACTTTTCTGTGAGGGAAGAGCACGTGTGCCTTGGATACTTTTATCCAAACCACTGGCACAGTCCAAACTCTCAATCCATTGACAATTGCGTGGTTGAGAGGTGAGATGAGAACAGGAATTAGCTGGGAACAAGTAAATGTACAATAATCCCTCTGTTGAATGAAGTGCTGCTACCTTTTGTTGGCTAAAACCAGGAATCCTTCCTCACCTGCCTTGGAGAAGCACAGCCCTCTGATTCTGGCATGGTGAGAACTTTCCCTCTTATTTCAGTCTACCACAACCAACAAAGCTGGATCACACAGGGCTTGTAGGTCCCACATTTGCTGCTAACCCCCATGGGTTTATCACACTTTCTCCAAGCCCCACATCTGATGGTGTGACATCCTCATTCCTCATGACTCTAGAAAAAGACTTAGAAAAATTACTTGTGTGTACTAATTTCAGAAACCAATAGAAAATAAAATAAATTTAGTGTCTGAGACTGTTCACATTTCATGTTTAGAATCAAATGTTTTGCTTTGCTTGTTTGTGATGGCTGTGTGTCAGGTGTATTTGTTTGAATGTCTGAACTTGGCCACACCACATTTCCCTGTAGCAGTAACTATCTATGGACAGAGGAAAAGGTGGCTAGAGAAACCAATTATCTGTTCTAATTCTGAAGAATATTGTTTACCAATATTGGGTTCAAAAAAAAGAAAAAGTCCTTAAAATTAGTAACAAAAGGAAGGAGATAAATAAAATAAAATGAATAAAAATTTATTTTTAAAAATTTACCCACCTTTCAAGTAATACCATGCTTCTCTGCATCTAGCAAAAATCACCAAGAAGCACTCTGTTTATCTGTTGTTACTTTTATCTGAGTTTCTTCACAGCATTTTTTCCCTCCTGCCCTCTTGCACTGACACTTCCCGTCTTTCTAGGAGTTGATCCTCAAATGAGCAGAATGTTACAAAACTGGTTTACAGCACACAGCAAAATATTTCCCTTAAAGAGAAGGGAAACTATTCTACAGGAAGCTAAAGCAGATATTGAATTGCACACTTATTCAAAAGGAGGAAATGCAACCAAAACCTGGCCACACAAACTTAGTGCAATGTCCATGGACAGCAGTAAGTGCATCAGAAAAGAAGGAAACAGGACATAGACAGGACCATTTTCTATCTCTTCCCAAAAATATAGTGCCATCATTTAAAGCCATTTAGAGATTGATGTTTTTTTCCCAGGTACTTTAAGATGTGTTTCATTGTCTCATTATCCAAATTGCTTGCACAGTCCCCCACAATCATTCACAATTTTTGTTTGACAGTTTCCTAAAGCACAGGAAAGATCATTCTGGGCACTACTTGCTCAGAAATAGCAATGCAAATATGGGAAATGGATTCCCTCTGAAAGCCAACCTGCCACAATTAAAGCAGAAAAAATGCTTAAAATTAAATTGTTTCACCACTGAATTGTTTCACCTTCACTCTAAATATTCACAGACACTGAGCCCACTGTAGGATCCTATTCTCTTTGCCAAGCCTCTAGTTCTGCTGCTCACAGACATTTAATCAGCGTTGTAGCTGCTTAGAGGCTATCCAGTTCTGTCTGGCATTCCAGACTGCTCCTTAAGTGGTAAAGCATTAATGTACTACTCCTGTGCACGCAAATGAAAGAAGGATATGAATGCAGGGGCTGGACAAGACATCCTGCCAAAAAAAAAAAAAAAACAAACCTGCCAGAGTTGATAAAGAACCTTGAGTTTTAAAGAGAGATTTCGACACCCACAGCCCCCTGACTAGCACGTGCCATCCACGTGATCAGTGTGGAAAAACCATTGGAGTGTGAATTTTTAAAGCAAGCCTTCTGAATGACCACACAGCTCCCATGGCACAGCTCCATGCCCCTCCCAGGAATTGTCCATGGCCAGGCTGGCCGAGTCCTTCAGCAAGCTGGTCTAGGGGAAGGCATCCCTGTCCATGGCAGGGGGACTGGAACTAGGTGGTCTCAAATGTCCCTTCCAATCCAAACCATTCCATGGCTTCATGAAATGTGTGTGTGGTCAAAATAAAAGCCAAGTTAGATCCTGATGGTCAGGCAGGCAGGCAGATTCCCACTCAGAGCACATTCCTAGAGCCACGGGTGCGTGCAGCCACGCAGAATGAAAATGCGAGTGGTGAATCCTGTTGTTTGTGCATGGGCAGAAACAGAGCAGAAATTTGGGGTTAGGCAGCAGAGACTTGGAATTATGGCTTAAATCCTTTGGGGATTTAAGTGCCACTAAGGTACTTCAGTGCTCGAACTAAAATTCAAGCACTCGAGTGTATTTCTAAGGATGGTTAAGGGTATGCATTAGTAAGGGAACAGAAGTTAATGCCCAGTTTCCTTTAAAATGAATTCTGTGTGAAACACTTGGTTAATGTTTTTACATCACCCTAGTAACATGATCAACATTACCATAGAAGCATCTTATATGGAAAGACAGATCACGCTAACCTCATGAAAAGGTAATTCTACTTCCATGACTCATGGCCATAAATCCACACTTGTGGAGTGAAATGGACAGACACCAACCATCCTGAGCTCCCAATGATGTCAGGTTAGTTGGCTATTCAGTATATGTAAATTTGAAAAAAAAAAAATTAAACTAAAACAAACCCACGGTACATGTCATACTGAAATTTATAACCCTCCAAAGTTCAGCCTGTTCTGAGCAATTAACACAAAATTACTGCCAGAGCTGTGATGTATTAGAATAAATAACTCTTTAAAGAGATACAGATGTTAAATGTGTATGTGCTTTGGAGAGTCATGTTAAACATTTAAAAATAACCTCAGTGATTATTGGTGTGTTTAGATTTTATAAGATCTAGGGCTGGCAGAGGTCTCTGTGGTTCTTGTTCCGTACCACACCACATGTGTGATCTGGATTAAATTTCAGAGGGAGGTCTCTTTTTGTCCCTTCCAGACTTCTACTTAGTAAGAGTGCAGCGAGCTAAATTCAGAAGCAGGGTAGGAATATGCATCTCCAAAAACTGCATGGGTCACATTTAACAGTGACTAAATAGTGGTACAAGCTACAGTGCTGGTGTCCAAGAAATGTAAATCATCAAGTGGTTAATCTTCAGAGTATGTAAGATGAGAATCAAACTAAGACAACAAACTGTTCACAGATAGGTGCTGAGCAGAGGGACCTGCACAAATTTAACACATACAGACTTATAAACTCTATTTTATATATATATATATATACATACACATACATATATATACACACTATATATATACCCTCTGAGGCAGGTAAATTACAGTTTGAAGCTGAAACAAATTCTGTCTCATCCCAACAATGCCACAAAAACTGTTCTGGCAGAGAAAGATGAAGGCCAAGAGGGAAATAAAACATTTCCTTTGCATTCTGCATTTCTGGATAAGCAGAACTTGGAAGTATTGCAGTAAAGGGTAAGAGAAATTAGAAAACTACAGTTTTCCCTCTCTGGCTCTTTTTCAGCCCTAGCTTTATGGTAGCCTACCCTCCTACTCTAGGCCCCTACCTCCATACTCAAAACACAAACCACCCACACATCTATCAACCAGTTCTTTTCCTGCAGCTCCCAAGACTCCCAGCTCAGCCTAGTGTGCAACCAGCTCCTCCAGACTCAGTCACATTTCCCAGTGGTGCTGCTCTGGGCATGTTCTCCACAGGTTCTGCAGGAAGGCTGAATTGGTTAACAGCAATTATTTCAAAAGCATCCCAAGTCCAGCCTGAGGTGACATGGATAACTAACAGGAGAGTTCAAGATTTAACAGTTCTTCCCAAAAATATAGGTTGTCTTTCCTCAATTCTTCCTCTTAAGCATCTCCAGTACACTTGTTTGCATGGTTGCTGAGGGCTGAATTAGCTGCAGTTATTGCATTTTGTCACATGTTCCTCTTTTAGGAATAATTTACACACAATGAAAAACTTACACCATGATATAAGTCATGGTTAAGCTTGTCTCAGTCTTCATTGTACTAAACACTGCTTAGAAACCACACATAAATTTGTTGCTTTCTTATGCCACCAAACAGCAGGCAAATGCAAAGTAATGGGCCATTTTTTGAAGTGCTAAAATCCAGTCTAGAAAAAACCAGACATGGGACAAAGAGCTGCTTCAATTCCCAATTTATGAGTGAGGACCAATGAGTTTGATCACAAGGCAGCTTTCCCATTTCACATGGTCAGGAAGCCCAGCCCATGAAGCTTGTTGGGAGATCTGTAGAACTCCACACATTCTCATTCAGTAGAACATTTCATAACTAAGAGTGCAAACTGTTTTGTTTTTAAATAGGAAAAAAAAAAGTACTCAAAAAAAATTAATTAGCAAAAGAGTCTGTTTCAGACTTCTGGCAATAAAAACCTATTGCTATTGTTTTACAAGTTTCAGTTTTCAGTAAACTCTAACTGCCACATAGCTGTTCCCACTGGACATGGGTGAACAAACCCCTGTAATGCAAGGCTTCACCAGGAGCAAGCAGCCCATTGAGCTCCAGCTCAGCTTCTTAAGCCTTGGAAAAGACAGAAAGCTTCCTATTACCTCATCTTTCATCAACCTGTTAAGAGACAAACCAAAGAAAAGTTATGCACTTCAGCCTTTCAAAAAAAAATTCTGATCAGTCAGGGCTTTAGTTGGAGCATCTGTGGTTTAGCTCATCCCCAAGAAGAAGGTGTCATTTTCTTCCTAGTATATCTCTGAACCTTTCTCTTGACTGTAAGTTTTTAGATGGTTACACACAGCTAGAGAGCCCAAATCATAAATTTTGAACAGTAAACAGTTGGTTCATAGAATCAAAGAATGGTTTGGATTGGAAGGGGCTTTAAAGATTATCTGGTTCCAACCCTCATGCCCTGGGCAGGCTCACTTCCCACTAGACCAGGTTGCTCAGAGCCCCATCCAACCTGGCCTTGAACGCTTCCAGGGATGGGAAATGTTCCATCCACAGCCTCTCTGGGCAACCTGTTTCAGCTCCTCAGCACCCTCACAATAAAGAATTTCTTCCTAATAACTGATCTGATGCCATCTTCTTTCATGGAAGCATAGAATCATCAAGGTTGGAAGAAACCTTCCAGGCCATCCAGTCCGCCCAGCACCAGCACTGTAACCACCAAACCACATCAGCCAGTGCCAGATCCAGACACCTCATGAACACCTCCACAGATGGTGACTTCACATATTCCAATGCCTGACCACCCTAACAGTGAAGTTTTTTTCCCTAATAGTTACCTGGAATATCCCTGGTTTTAAGTTTAAGGCCATTGCCTCTTGTCCTCTCAGTGTAGGTACAGCAGAAGAGACCGACCCCCTCCTCACCACACCCTCCTTTACTGAACAGAGTACTCGAGGTTAAAGCCATTGCCACATGTCCTATCACTACCTGCTCCAGCTTAACATCCTTCTCCAGCTGTCTTGTAGCCCCCCTTTAGGTACTGGAATGTGAGAGCCAGAGCCTTCTCTTCTCCAGGCTGAGCAGCCCCAGCCCTCTCGGCCTGTCTGCACAGCAGAGGATCCCAGGTTTGCCAGGCACAATTTGCCCTTAGTGAAGCCATGCTGGCTGTTGCAAATCACCTTATTTTCCATGTGCCTTAGCACAGCTTCCAGGAGCATCTGCTCCATGATCTTGTCAGGCACAGAGGTCAGGCAGACTGGCCTGTAGCTCCTTGGATTTTGCCTTTTTAAAATTTGGGTTATGTTTCCCCTTTTCCAGCCAGTGGGAACTTATTTGGACTGCCACAATTTCTCAAGTATGATGGATAGTGCTTAACCACTTCTTTCAGGATGTGCAGATGCCTCTCATCAGCTCCCATGGCTTGTGCACCATCAGGTTCCTTAGATGGTCTTGAACCAGAACTTCTCCTACAGCAGGCAGTTCCTCATTGTCCCAGTCCCTGAAAATCTGGATTTGTTTTCCATAAAAAGCTCAGAGGTAGACACTTCTTCATAAAGAGAGGAAAGAGGATTCTCTTTGATTCTACTGTTGTGAATTTCCATTTGCCTAATGCAGCAAAACAGAGAACATTATTTTACCAGAATAAAAAACAAGACAAATGATGGCAAACATCCCCTGCAGAGAAATGACAGAAATACTTATTAGACTGAAAGATTCAAGAAACTGAAGTTTGGCTCTGGGGTTTATATCCTACAATCCTGAGCTGGTAAAGATGGGAAATTGTGCCAAAAAGCTGTGAGACTATTTAAGTCAGAGGAAAACATATTCATCTGTTTTTTAAATAGGAACAGACATAAACAGTAACATAATCTACAGACAGAAATATAAGAGAAAATCTTGAAAGAGAAAAATTATTTCAGGCCTCCCTCAGAAATTACCATTCCCAGAAAGATGATTCTGAGACACTTCCCTGAAGTACCCTCACTTCTGATAAATCATGGATCAGAATACGCAGTCTGTGGAGGAAGACAATTTCTTGCACATCCTTCGACTTTTTTAAGGAAAAATAGTCACCATCCACAGGAATGAAGATAGGGAAAGGAAGTATTAGGGACTGTGGACAATTAGAGGGACAGAACACAATGTGGAATCACTTTTTTTCATAGGCAACATGAGTGGTGAAGGTTTCTGCCCCTAGTAAGACAGATTTCACACATGACACTGATGCCTGATTTCAAGAGATACAACAAAAGGCAAAATTCAGTTCCTGCAATCTAGTCTTCCACTGATCCTCTAACAGGTGGCTTGGTTCTTGTGCATAATTTGGTCACCCAAAGCCAGAAATGCCAAGTTCATACAGAGACCTTTTAACTCCCATGTGTGCATAGCACTTCCACTGCTTCAACACAAGCTGGGAGCATGCAATGAGCAGCACAACACTGAGTCACAAAGCTGTGGGCTGTTTCATTTCTAGTAAGGCTAATGAGAAATAAGATAGAACCCAAACGTAGGGTTTCTGTCACAGTCTCCTTCTATGAAATGTGCTGTTTCCAGCATGTGTTTCTCAATCAATCCATTGGCAGATCAGTTTGTGTGAGCAGCTCAAGGACGGTAACCAGACACTTGCTGCTTGCACAGGAGGCAGCACCAAGCAGAAGTGAAACAAGCTTTCAAGCGCACTTTACTCTCAGCAGCCCCATTCCCTCTCCCCCGCTGACTAAAGACAGGACAGCACATTAACACTTAATATCCAAGTGTAAGTAGCCTTTCCGGTTCCTCTCCCATCCTCCAAACAGCAAGCACGATTCTTTTCAATGTTTACGTGTCCTGCTTCTCAGATGAACTCAGCACTGTGTCAGCAAATGACGAGTACAAGCGCTGGCGCCAAAAAGATGCAATTATTATGCATGGCTTGTGCAGGACCTTTACATATTTCTGGCACTAAAATATAAGTCTGTTTTGCATCATCTGGATGTGATTCTAGTGTTTTAGTTAATTTGAAGCAGCATTGCATGCAGTACGCTGTGAGGAGTTTGGCTCTTTCATGGTAAGCCAACATTAGGCAGATACTCAGTCTACCCACACCAAGGCTGCTGGAATTTCTATTGGAATGAGGATTATTCTCTCGTAACAGTGCTGGTTTTGGCTGCTTGCAGCAGGCTGGGCAGAATCATCAGAAGCAGATCATTAAAGCTCAATACATTCCCAAAAGTCAGACAGAGTTGGCTGGGCTGGAAGGCGGTTTATACATTTTCTATTTTTATCCAATAATAAAAACTTGGTTACTTTGGCCCAAATCCCACAGCAGGTTTCCTTACAGCAGCTCAGGGGTGTGCCAACCTCCCTCCTTAGCAGGGAGATCCTCTGCCTGTAAGTTGGGGTGGGCCAGGGCTTGGCCCAAGCTTTCCCTCACCAGGAAGAGGCATTTGGATCATAGAACAGTGGAGTGGCTGGGTCTGGAAGGGACATTCATCTCATTCCAGCCTCATGCCAAGGACAGGGACACCTTCCACTTGACCAGATTGCTCAGAGCCCCATTCAACCTGGCCTTGATCACTGCCAGAGATGGGGCATCCACATCTTCTCTGGGCAACCTGTTCCAGTACCTCACCACCCTCACAGCAAAGAACTTCCTCCTAATGCCTAATCTAAACCTACTTCCTTTTAGTTTGAATCCATTCCCCCTTGTCCTGTCTCTACAGGAATGGATTCAAACTAAAAGGAAGTAGGTAGGGGGAATGGATTCCAACTAAAAGAGCATGCAGAGTGCATGCTCTTGTAAAAAGTCCCTTTCCATCGTTCTTGTAGTTTCCCTTCAGGTACCAGAAGGCTGCAATTAGGTTACCCCCAAGCCGGTTTTTTTTTTTGTTTGGTTGGTTGGGGTTTTTTTGTTTGTTTGTTTGGGTTTTTTGGGGGGGTTTTTTGGTTTTTTGTTTGGTTTTTTGTTTTGTTTTGTTTTGTTTTGTTTTTTTGTGGTTTTTGTTTTTTGTTTGTTTGGTTTTTTGTTTGTTTGGGTTTTTGTTTTGTTTTTGTTTTGTTTTGTTTTTTGTTTTGTATTGGTTTGGTTTGGTTTGGTTTTTTGTTTTTTTCCCAGGCTGAACAATCCCAATTCTCTGACTTTCCTCGTAATAGAGATGCTCCATCCCTCTACTCCACTTGGTGGCCTCCGCTGGCCTCGCTCTGCCAGGTCCGTGTCCAGGTCCCCGTGCAGAGCTGGATGCAGCCCCGCAGGAGGGGTCCAGGTGGAGCGGACAGAGGGGCAGAAGCCCTTCCCTCGCCCCGCTGCCCTCGCTGCTTTGGGTGCAGCCGGGATCGGCGTCGAGTTCTTCGCCGTGGCCCCGAAACTCCCTCCGTGCACCGAAAGCCGCTCGCTTCCTGCTGCCCCGGGCCGGGCGGGCGCGCCACCGCCAGGGGACACTGCGGGCACGGCTTGGGGACACCGCGGGCACGGCTGGGGGACACCGCGGGCACGGCTTGGGGACACCGCGGGCATGGCATGGCTTGGGGACACCGCGGGCACGGCTTGGGGACACCGCGAGCATGGCATGGCATGGCTTGGGGACACTGAAAGCACAGCTTGGGGACACT
>VZRH01002462.1:750307-767908 GCA_013397555.1 Urocynchramus pylzowi
GAGGTGCTGCTGCCGGCGCCGCTCGCCTCCTGCCCCGGTCACCCCGCGGTGCCCGGTGAGGTCACCCCGCGGTGCCCATTGAGGTCACCCCGCGGTGCCCGCCAGGGGCTCTGGGCCGGTGTCCCGCGGCTGCCGTGCAGGTCGTGCCCGGGAACACCGCAGGAGCCGAGCGGGAGCGCACGGACACGGGCCGCGCGTCCCAGCGTGGGACTTCCAGGCTGCGTGTCAAAGCTGAGCCGCGCTTTGGCACACGCAGGGACTTCCCCTCATCTCAGCGAGCCCGGATCCAGTAAATGAAAATTCTGAGCCTGCTAGTTATTGGGATGGAGAGTCCCTGACGGCAATTTATAGACGGTGTTATTGTGACTAACGATCACCGGGTCGCTGGGATTTTCTGAAGGCTCTCAGGTATTGCCCGGCAAGCTTTAACTCGTGTTCCACTCTTAACGAGACTGGAACATGAAGATGACAGTGGTGACTGCCAGCAAAAATCTTTATGTCTATGGAGCCTATTCCACTGTGTGGGTAAGATACCAGAACAGCTCGTGAGACACTGAGCACCCCCGATGATGGCTGCACAGCCAGTGCTGTGAGCAAACTGAACAAAGCTGTGGAGCAGAATCACAGGATAACTGCTGACCCTGAGCCAGCACCTTTAACGTGTGTCCTCAGGGCTCACACAGAAGCACCAGCTCAAATCCCCCGAGTGGGATGGTCATCAGAGCAAATGCCAACTTTGACAGCACAAGGGCTGCTACACATCGATCTTGCCAAAGGCACAAAACTGAAAACACTGCACAGTCAGGCAGTTTCTGCTCCAGCACTGTTCCAATGTAGCCCTGAATAAGAAAAAAGCCCTTTATTATTAGCTCTGCTGCTCAGCAAGGTTAACTATTCCAACCTGTCAATTCATCTGCGTTGCTTCCCACACAGAGGATTTTCATTTATTGCACGCTGCATTGTGCCACACACACTTGAGCCTGGGGTTTCAGGTGCACTTGGAGAACAAGCATGCACAGGGATTCTGTAAGCAGCTCTGAGGAGAGTATGTGTAACAAATCACATCATCTCTTGGTAGTCACTTTAGTGCAAAGATTAGGAGGCAGCTGAAGGAATACTTGGATCATTACTAAACAATAATCTGGTCTGCTGATTCTGCTATAGAACTGGAAACTTCTGGCAAGAAGGGAGCAACAAACATCTCCAAGGTCATCTTGACAGGAGTGGCCTCACACAACTTAAGCCACATTGTCTTTGAAATTATGACCAAAGGAATATGTATCTGCTTTTTAAAAGCAAGCATTAAACTCACTAACACAATGGTTAAATAGAAAAACATTACCTCAAATAATTCTCTCTCATTTGGAAGCAGAATGTATTTCATATCAGGTGCAATTTCTCTTTTTAACAGCTTTATCTTAATGCTTTTAGTATTTTACTTGCACAGCTACTTGTACAATCTGTAGCCAACATTTCATTCACTGCTTTTCAGTCAATGCTTGGAGTTCCCTCAGAGAGACACATAAATCCTGGAGTGCACTGGTCACACCTACTCAGCAAGAATAACACACAGGGGCTAAAGCACTGCCCCCCAAGGCAGCAAGCTTGGTGTAAACTCTGAAAGGATTCCCTAGGCATTGCTTTCCTCGTGATTGCTTCAGTCCCTTACACAATATTATAGAGGGCAAGTCCTAAAGGAATTTACACTAGCCAAATGGTTTCATTTTGTACATGAATACCCCTGAAAAAATCGGAGAGAACTGAAATATAGGATATGTAGGGGAAAGTACACATGGTTCTGTAAAAACACTTAGTATTCTGAATGCCTTTTTGGGGAGCTAAACGTCACCTGAGAAAATCGTTAATGTTTTGCAGCTCCCAAGGGAATAATGTGGAACATATTCCTGCATGACATAGGCTCATGTCTCACCTGGAAGCCCTGACTCATTGCTTGGGTACACTTTTCTGTACATCAGATGCTGTGTAAGACATGATTTTTCCACTGTGCATTATGCAACTTCTTCTGTAATAAAAACCACGTGAGGAAACTACAAGCAGCTCTCAGTTCCAAATGAGCTTATTCCATTTTACTGGTGCTGGCAAACCTTTCTGCAGAGTGCCATATAGATGGGCTGCCTATCCTGCCTGATTCATGGGATTCAAATGCAGTGTGCATATTGTGATCACACTACTGCAAGGGCTACTTTAGGGTTTTGAAGTGCTGTGAACAATTATGAAGGGTATTCTCTTACTGATATTGCAATTGTACTGCCATAGCAAATATTAATATAGAGGTTTATCACTTTATCACTTAAACCCTGTTAATATAGGGTTTAAACCCTATTAATCTGAGGGGAGAGCTTATTTGCCTTCTCTTGAAGGCACAAATTTCTTTGAAAATAAAGCTCTGTTTGACATCCAAAGGTTCACAACATACCCAAGAAGACATGACCATAAAAAATTATCTCCATATATGAAATAAAGTAGTCATCATTCTAGTCACGGGAAAATTTCCAAATCTCAATCTTGCTTATTCCCAAAGGAAAGTGGAGAAGGAAAGGAATTTTTTCAGGTTATTACATCTGAATCAAAAAAGCTCCAGAGGAACATGGACCATGAAGAACATAGCTCTGAGTAACCAGCTAGTTCAGCCTGGAGAAGAGGAGACTGAGGGGAGAGCTTATTGTGGTCTTCAACATCCTCATGAGGGGAAGTGGAGGGGCAGGCATCAATCTCTCCATTCTCCTGACCAGTGACAGGACTCAAGAAAATACATCAGGGGAGGTTCAGGTTGAGTATCACCCCAGAGGGTGGCTGGGCACTGGAACAGCTCCCCAGGAAAGTGGTCACAGCACCAAGCCTGACAGAGTTCAAGAAACGTTGGGGCAATGCTCTCAGGCACACGGTGTGACCCTTGGGGTGTCCTGTGCAGGGCCAGGGCTTGGGCTCCATGATCCTGATGGGTCCCTTCCAGCTCAGGGTGTTGAGTGATGTGTGTCAAAGTGGTCAGTTCAGGAGATCAGTGACAGCTCCACGGCGGCCCATCAGCGCCCAGGAGCTCAGCTATTGCTGAAGCATGCTAACGAGCCAGCTGAGATATTTATGCAGCTATCAAATGACAGATGCTCTGTCCAGTTCATGTATACAAATGCTGGATGCCAAATGAGGGTGAAGGGGTTCATAACACAATGTGTTCAGTAGCAAGCACGACCTCCTAATTCAAGGCATTCCCCAGCCTTTACTTCTGTCTCTCTGCCATAGCAATCTCCCCTCTTTCAGCTGTGCCATGTCTGTTGTTTGCCAAGTCATTCCAAACAGGATCAGGCAACTGTTGCTCAAAAGAGGCTCTTTTTTCACACAAGATTTCTTTTCAGGCATCTACGGTTCAGTGACCAAGTTTATTACACAGCCTATAAACATTGTGCTGCCAACAGAGGGAGAGCAGCAATATGGGAGAAGGGTGGGAGAGAGAGGTTAAAATCTGCTTTAGCTGGTGTTGCCACCTGGAAAATTGCACATGCACCTACTCTCTCATGCAAAGGACTGAAATTCTGAAATTTCAGAGAAAAAGTGCATGTTTTCCTCTGGATGGCTGAAGTCTCTGCCCTTTCCCTTTCTCTCTCCCCACTCTGAGTAGGAGCAGAGCATCTTGGTTGAAACCCTGGCAGAAAGGCATTCCCTGATGGCAAATACCACTGACCTGAGGGGTGGAGAGGAGCAGGTTTCACCCTGGCGTTTCTCACAAGATTAAAACCAAAACTTCTCACTCTTTGACTGCACCAGTAATAAACCACAAGTAAGCATACTGTGATGTCTTACCTTAAAGCCTCAGTGGCCTTTCAAGGGAACCAAGACATTTGAGTGAGAACTGAAGTGGGTTAAGCAGTGGTTTGTCCCTTTCTGTCAGTTCTGGTAATCAATGGCAGAGGAGCAGAGCAACATCCATGCAGTCAAAACTGTGGCTGCTGCATTTACCAGAAGCTATTACTCAGCTATTTCTCAGCTGGAATGTACCCACATAAACACCCCTACTGAAATCAGTTTGTAAACTAGCTGTCATCCACACCCATTTTAAAACTCCTTTGTACTGCCAAGATGGCATAAAGGTGAGGTAGAGGGAAAAAAGCAGGAGTGACGTTTAGTTTTATCAGTTTAAATTGGTAGGACCACGTTTTGAGAACAGCAAGGCAAATCATCCAAGCACTTAACAACATACACAGCTGTTTGCAATTTCCCCCAAGATTTTGAGAAAAACTAGACTGCAATGTGCAGCTTCACAGCCTGAATATGGATCTGTGCATACAAAACTCTTTTGCCCTCAGTGGGAGTATCAGCGCACAATTAAATTAAAATATTTAAATTTGCTAACTGCAGTGCTGTAACAGCAAATGCAAATCTTTTTTTGCAATCGAAGAAAGTCCGCTTTCATGCCAAATATACATTAATTAAACTTGCCTCATACGATTCCCTGAGTGGACTGAAGGCAGAAAAGAAGTCTGCTCCATCAAGCTCCAGAGAATAACCTCAGAGAACTTACCCTGGGCTGCTGATTGAATGACATCAGAAAGCAGCCATCAACCGCCATCTGCCAACTTCCTAGACGCTGGAGAGCTCTGTCAAGAGTTGCATTAAATGATCTGTCATCAACTGAATATTAATCTCTCAGTATTTTATTACTCAGACCTAAACAGGGCCTTCTGGAGGGCATGAATTATTGGCAATGGGAGGCAGTAATTACAAAGTGAGGTATAGTGTAGAAAACATGACGAGCGAGTTTTAATGGTGTCTGGGGACCGTTTAATATTTTGCTGGCAAACATTGCATGCAGTAAAACCATTTGAGAGAGAAGATATATAACGCCGGAATCCAGCCTCTAAACAACAAAAAGGAACCCCAAAGCAGAAAATTGCATTTTTTTGTTTCTCACATTAAGGCAGAACCCTCCAGGCTCTGTTGCTATAACAGAGTGGTAGGTTCTGCCAATACCTTATGGATGTGCTGAGTTTCTTGAATACGCTGCAGGACTGGACACATTTTTTAACACATGGTAATTTCTAAAAATGAGATGCCATATTCCATGGCCTGCCTTTTGTGTGCCATGGGGCTGATGAGGGTCTTGCTGAACCCAGTGGTGAAGGGGATCCAAGCAAAAGCAGAGGTAATTTGAAGAAATTTGCACTATTTGTGCATAATATGGAAGTGATTCTGTTGTAGCTATGAAAATATTTCAGTACAGAGAAAACAAAATCCCGATGAATTATTACAGTTGAAATATCACAAGCTGAGCCAAGCATGAACAGGCACTATGTATTCTTAAGGGATGGTAAGGAAAAATAAAGCAAAGCACACTCATACAGGGGATCAGCTGTCACAGGCAGGGCATATGGCTGATAAAAAGATAGGAGGCTTTGGAAATCATCACTGAATTATTAGGAAGCCTCAGTCCATGAAACACAGAACCAACCTGTCCAGGTTACATGATACAGCTTGAAGTCCCCACAGCCATCGTTATTGTGTGAGAAAGCATGAGTAAAAGCAGAGGAGTTTTGCTCAGGTGTATCAGGGCATGCAAAGACCAGGAAAGTACTGGAGCATTTCCCTGAATTGCTACTCAGTGCAACAAACCCCCTGCCTTGAAGAACTTGCATTACTAGGTAAGATGGGCAGATGGTGCTGGGAAGAGATATATCTAACCTGATAAATGGCAAACAGAAATGTACCTTGCTAAGCACAGTGGGCCTAAATGAAGAACATTTATTCATTAAACAGGAGTTGAAAATGCATAGCATAAAAGAAAAAAAAGTCAGTATTGCTGGGGGAATTGGAATGTTCCTGAGCACAAAAAGTAAAGACTCTGCATATTTACTTGGGATAGATTTTTGCTTTCTTACTCACTGCTATTTTTAATTTACATTCAATAACTGAATCACTGCTCTTGAAATGTTACTGTTTCATATAAAACACTGTTTTGGTATAAAACAAGCAACAGATCTGCAATAAGATTTTTATTAAGAAATATTGTTTATTAATAATTAACAAATACTAATTTATTAATGCCACAGTTTCATATCCTTGTGTTATCATTTGTGATACTGTATTCCTCAATTTTTTTGAGAGCAAACCAGGAAAATGACAGCTAGGAGTCTCTGCATATGCATCAGATGTCAGATATTGAGATAAAAGTGAAATTGAAAACACATCATCTGTTTTTTCTTTTGAATGTATACACTTGGTATTAAAAAGTAAAATAATTTAATTTTCCTGAACATTACAAAATATATAACTTGGTATCAAAGTAATTATCTATAAATGTATGTTGTTTTGTGAATTTGTAGTTGGAGGTGTACAGAAGAAAACCCCAAACAAATGATGATGGAAAATCAATTAGTGGAAACTGTGGGAATGGTTTTTCATGTGAATTAGGTGGAATATTTGGAGCTTTGCAAAATATCAATCAAAATTATATAAAAAGCTGATAATCTAATAATTTAGAGTGAAAACGTTTTGATTACACAGTCTCTTAACATGATGGTAAAAAAACCGGTGTGTTCACATGTGAGTGTCATTCAGCATTTCTCATAAAGAGCCTGACTGGTTATGTCACTTTGTTTTACAGCCCTCAACCACCCATATCCCCATTTATGCTCCTCTACTTGAACTGTGTCCACAGGAAGATCCTGTTCTTGCTGCAAGCTGCTCTGTGTGCGCCGACTTCACTGGCTTTGATCTGAACCTCCAGATGGAAGAAGGGTGCAAGTACCAGCAGGACAAAGGTTCACACACAGGAAGGCTCCCTCAACATTTTATTCACCTGGAAAACAGGACAATACCTAAGAAGTGGTCAGTAATTTCCTCACCTGTATGATTAAAAAGACTCTTTCAAATTTGATTGCTCTTGGCTATTAATCAAGTCCTTTAACAGAGCTGATGAATCACCTACCCCTAGAAAGGCATGAGCAAGGGTGCTTAACCTCTCAGTGCACTGACAGAACAGGTCCTGAGTCCATACTGGAACTCAGCAAACAAATGGGATGACCAGAATTTACAAGGGAAATTTCTAGCTTATGTACTATTGTCATTTACTGTAAGAAATGAAAGAAAAAAAAATATTCATCTCTAGAGATTATTTACCTCACAACCCAGTAGTGCACTTGGAAATTACTGTACCCTAAAACAGCTCTGATAAGCAAAGATGAAACTCAAATAGCTAAAAGGGAACTAAAAGAGCTCTTGCTTAGTATCAAATCCTGTTTTAAAACTTTCTGCTCTTAAAGACATCCTGTTTATATATTTAATCAATGAACTGGATGTAAGACAAACAAAAATGGCCTGCAATCTTCTGTGAAATGCATATTTACAGAGATTAAGTAACTCAGCTTTTAAAGTAAACAGCTAAACAGCTTGGGAAATTCCCCAAATTCCTGGTAGATTTTGTTTCTGTTTCTCTGTGAACAGGGTTCTAATTTTTTTTTTTTTTCTGGGAACATATCATGGTTCAATGGCAGGCATTTAGAAAACTCCCTTTTTTTTCTGCTCTTTCCTTACATGGACCTAATCAAAGAATTCAATTTGGTAAGAGACTCTGCCTCTGACAAAAACTTACATCTGACCTCCTGTGAAAATGAATTTCTGGGTAATGAAATCTTAATGAATCTGCTTTCTTTTAAAGTTCAATTGCAAGCCTTCTCCAAAAAGAATAAGGACATGGGGACAGGAGGAAATATTTTGGATCACCAGCATACTCAATTCGTCCCACATGAAAAACATGACCTTCATCCCAAAACTAAGTGGGCTGCACACACACATGCCAACCCACAAAATTGCTCATATGCAGCATTTTTGCTGGAAGGCTTTCTGATGTCTTTCTTCTGACAGGTAGAAACTTCTTCACAAATATAGCTCAAAAACAAGTACAGGTTATACCTATTTATTCTTCTACTAATGCTACTACTTCTCTATGACAGTCCTTACATGATCTTTACTCTGATATTATCACATAGACAATGATCCCACCACTTTTCAGACTTTGCCTCTGAAGTCTGAAAAAAAAAAAAAAGATTCTTCATTCCCCTAGCCTTCCCAGTAGCCCTTCTGTGTACCTGTACTAGTTTTGGTTCATATTTCTTTACATGGTTGAGCAGAAATGCATACAATATTTCAGATGAGGTCTGGCCAGGCTCTCACATAATTACATTGGTATTTCTCTCTTTAAGAACACAGATACATAAACAAAGAAGTAACCCCATCACTATGCATCTGAGTGCCTATTTTTCCTCCTTTTTGCTCCACTGCATTGGTGCCTCAGCACCAGTTGCTAATATGCTTTTGCTCGTTCCTTCCGTCGGCATTTCCAACTCAGGAGTCTCCTCCTTGTGACAGAAATTCTTGTGAATTGTTCTTCAAGTGTGTGACTGTACACTTGGTATTATGGCAGGACCCTAGAGAATCTCACCTAGGCTCCCTTGTCCCCAAAAGGCTGGAGCAGATGATCTTTCAGGGTTCCTTCCAACACGGGCTGTCCCATGACTCGATGATTCTATGAATAATGGCATTTCTATTCCCTTCTGCAAGGTCATGCAGTCTCTTTTGCAGGATATTTCAGTCTTCTTCTGTAGTAATGGTCCCTTTGTACCCCAAGTCTTTACCAAAGATACTAAGCAAGAGAGGTCTGTGATCAGTCCTTGACAACCTCCACTCATAAACAATTTCTTAGCCTAATAGCTCACCTTTCAAAAACAACTTTTGCCATTTTCCTTCAGCTAATTCTATTTTTTCAATAGCTACTCCTATTTTTCAATTCTTGCATAATTTCTCCAGCTGAAGCAATGGTATCTTACATGGCATTGCATCAAATATTGAAGCTGTATCTTGTTGCTTATTCCTTATTGTCAATTATTTACCTAAGACAGATAATAAATTAGTACTCTCAAGATTGTTTATAATGGGAAGACAAATTTTAATAATCTTCTTATCCCAAGAGAGACTACTTACAGCCCTTGCTTAGAATTTCAAGAGCTTTGATATTTTAATAATTTTGAACAATGAAAACATGACAATAAGGTCATTATGTGACAGTATAAGGAGAAAGCTTTTCCACCTGACTGGAGATGTACCCACACTGTGCTCCAGGGGAATGCTCTGGGTAGACTTAACTGGACTGCAGCCAGATGGGTGTAGCAAGCTCTACCAGCAGTCTGTAGGACTTTCTAAACACATGCAATAAAAGCTCTCCTACTGCAAATTTAAAGCAAACACACGTTTTACAGATGTCATTTTGTCTTTGGCTCCATGAAGAAGCTGCTTCAGGATGAGATAAGCTGTGACACTGGAGCATGGTAGCCATTCAGTACTGACTCCACGAATTAATGTTTTTATTCTACATCAAGGCCTTTGTGACTTAGCTTTCCCACTTCTAAAGAGAACAGTAATGATTCCTTCACAGCAGACCAAACTCATAATTAGCAGGAAACAGGTCATTTGCAAAAGCTATGCCAGCTATTTTCACAATACATTTGATGTCATGATTTCAAAATTCTACAGTGAGAAAAGATTCCTACTCTACCATTACAGTTTTTTTCCATAGGAGCTATGTAGGAAAAAAATACCTGAATGAATGCCATAAATGGAGCATGCAATCCCAGGGATGATTGTTACTACAGTTTCTTTATTAAGAATTACCCACTTCCAGTGAGCCTGTAGCTATTCTTGAGTTAAATATTACCCAAGTGAGTAAGCAAAGGACTGCATGTCCTCTGAGGCAGCTGTAGGACCTTTTCTACTTCCAGTGAAATCAATGTAAATCCCACATTTCTGCAAAGAATGAATCCAAATTCTTTTACTCCCTTATGGACATGTGCCCACACCACATGCTGTGTGTATGTGTAAGATGTTTCTCCAATGACCACTTGACAGTAACCCAGGGTTTACAAACAGAAAATTCCTACCCTCCTAAAGGGAATAACATTTAGTCTTTGTGACAGAAAATAAACCCCCCATTTCTCCTGCTAATCAGACATGCTTCCTTCCTGTAACAGGAATTGTATCACTGCACTGATGGGAAGAAGACAAAAGGGATTTTTTTTTAATGGTTGTTTTATCTATCACTTTCACTGAGACAGAAATTCAAGACTGATTCACAGATGGAAACCCCAAATGCCATGCAGCAAAGCATTCATCTATGGACAGGAAACAGTATGGGTTTGATAGGCTACAGTAAAGGTTATGCCACCTTTAAGTATTTTTTGAAAGACTGCACAGACACCTTCCTTAAGACTCGAGTGACAAAACTAGGCACACACCAAAGCCTTTAATCATATACAGGACACACAAGTGAAATGCAATTTCTATATGGCCCTACAGATTAGCCTTGATCCTCTAATACTGATTCCATTCAGGGATGTTTCACCAAGTTATGTAGAAACAGAAGGAAGAAGGAAAAAAAAAATAAATTGGCATTTGAAATAATGAGACAACAAAGGCTAGTGCAAGTACCAAATGCAGATGAGATCAAGAGGCACTGCAGAAGGAGCAGTAATTACAGTAACTGGTACCAGGGCAAAGAACACAAAGTCTGTAGAACAGGCTGGTTTAAATTAGGTTTTTTTTAAAGATGTACTTTCAGTGAGACTGGATGAGTACATGAAGGCACTTATAAATGTTCACAGGCATGAATGTAAAATACCAGTGGGAAGGAGCAAGGCTTTCTAATAAGCTCTCTTTAGGTATAACAATTGATCTCTGTTGAACAAACAGTAATGGGAAGCTTGACTTTGTCTTTCTGTTGATTTTTTTAGCTTTGGAGGCTAAAATTACCTTTTTCAAATATAATCATTTTCAATCTGACCCAACTAAACCCAAAAGAAATTAATAGATAAACAGCTGAATTGGACCCAGTCTGTTCCTTGAAGTAACACTTTTGTCTGTAAGTTTGCAGCAAGCACTTTGCTTCTTCATTAGATTAACAGAAAATGCAAAAAAAGAAATCCACACTGAATCTAGACAAACTGTAACCTTCACTGTGAACCTAAGAGGCAAAATCCAGCTTTGTTAGCAGCCCTCATCTACATGACACATCCACAATTAAGACTGCAGTTCACAGTGCACCTCACATGAACCATGATCTGAATATAGAAATGATCTTCCCTATTTACCTGCATCTGAAAATCATGTGGATGTGATACAGACCACATTTTTGTGGGGAACGAGTCAAACCAACTGGAAGTCATACCAACTTTTTGAAGCTACAGTACCTCAAGTGGGATTTTAGCCATATATAGATGTGAAACCTTTTTTTTTTTTTTGATGGTGTAACACTGCTGCAAAAGGAGAGGTTTGGATCTGAAAAAGAATTTTCTGTTGCTTCCTTAACAAATTTGCTTTTTCCTTTCTGTTCTCCTTTCTGGTTCCCTATTCATGTAAAAATTATCCCAGGCTCCAGAAGATACTTTCTGTTCTGAAGGTTCCTGTAAATCAATATCCTTACGAACAGCTCCTGCAAAAAGCATAATTGCTGCACGTGTAGGGACACATCAGCCTGTGCTTTAACAGCTCATGGTCTCTGTCGACTCATGGTTCAGCTATCACATTAATTCTATGAATATATCAGACTGTTGGACTTGAGTGGCTTGGGATACTAATTTTGCTCACTTCTTTTACTTGAGGCTCCCAGCTGCCTCTGAACATTAATCACACAATATACTGATTGGTGAAGTGCCTTAGTGCCTCTATCAAATGGAAGAATGATGCAAAAGGCCCTTTGGAAATATTCCTGGGGAAAAAAAAGTGATGCAAGAGATGGAGGAAGAAGCAACCCATGCCCTACTGTTACTAATGGACTTGAGGCACAGGAAGAGCTGGAGTTATACCCTGAGGTTGTGGGAAAAAAGTGGGGACAGTGGGGCTACCACAGGGCTCCCAGCCCTTCCAAGGAACTGCAACATATTCTTGGACTTGGGCTGTTGTCTCCATCACACAACATTGCTGAGAATTCTGCTGTCTTCCCCTGTACACTCTGCATAGACAGTACACAATTAATAAAGCAGTGAACTCCAGTGCAGAAACCACGGATTAAAACTTTTACTGCAGAACAAGAACAGTGTTTACTGATGAGGAGTCTACCACAGAACTTGGATATGACACCAAGTGATAAGGTGGAGTCAGTTTCTAGACAGATGTTTAGAAGAATAAATGTGTAAGGAGGAGGATTTTACACAGGGAACTAGATTTCTACTTCTAGAAGAGAGCATCTGTGGAACAAAAGTCTTTAGAAGGATTCTGCTGGGATAGACTGTCTTGGACTAGCTGATCTTTCCTCCCATTTTTGAGGGTCCACAGGGCTCCATATGTGAGATCAGCTTTGTACAGTCCTGACCTCAATTAGATACTTTCCAGTCAGCTGCACATACCTAGGTAAGAGATAGGAAACATTCCCTCTCTCCCTTCATCCTAAATTGTGACAGACTTTCCCAGAGTGAATGTTGTTAATTTCTACCATGCTGCTCCTTCTCCACTACATCTCTACTCTGCCCAAATTACACAGTGGCATCCAGTGCCTGAGGGAATGTGAGTGTGGATGAATATTCATAAGATAGCTTCCATTCTTAAGGGTGACACACAGAACAGTTTCAAGGACATTACCCAAAATCTTGAACTGTACTGAGACTTTTGTTTTCCTAGGGAGGGACTGCAGCAGATTCTCTCTGTGGGATGACTCAGTTCTTATGGGACCATAAGGAACTTTGAAGATAGCATTTAGGCTGCAGATGAAAATTCTGGAAATTCTCTTGGGAACAACTTAACAAATAATTTAAAGAAGCCAACAGCTCATCTGGAGTTTCTAGCCTAAGACAATGGTAGAAGAGGGCCCTTTAGAAGGCAGAGTTGACTACATGGTTTCCCAAATTCTTTCTTGGCAGTGATCAGCAGTGCACCATTCTACTAAAGAAAGTGAAAAAAAAAAGTTAAAAAAAAATTAAAATTCAGACATTTCAGATCATATTCTGCACATAAATACTGTGATCCTGGTGAGGGGAGAAATTAATCCCATGATTTTAACTGAAAAAAATCCAAATGCTGAAGTGAGAGAGTTGGCAATGGGGAAGAGACTTTTATTATCCAAAGGTGCTCTTTGACTGTGAAATACTGTGAGAAAAAGACTCTTTGCTGGATCCCAAGCTACAGCATCCACATTTCAAGAGGCTGACACTATTAGGAATCTTCAGAGAAAGTAAACACATTTTTCTGTGCATTTCTCAGTAACATTGCAATCATACTTCCTTTTTGTAACTAAAAAGAAAAAGAAAATAGAATGTTTTTCTTTCAAGCAATTATCAAACACCTTCAGTGTGGACATAGAATAAAATGCTTAGCAAAACTCAATCCACAGACATAATCTTCCAGAGGCAATAAGCAAGATGAAGGAAGGATGAAGATACTTGCTCATTCCAGTGGGTGCATTAAAATAGCAAATTTTAAAATCTGCTTTTTAAAACCATCATACTCTGTTTGTTTTTCTTACACACAGAGCAATCATCAGAAACTGACCAAGCCATATTTTAGGATATAAAACACTCCAAGGACTAATGGCAGCAGGGCTGATGATTTGGAATATTAAAGGCTAAGAAAACTCTTTTGTTACACACACTTCAAAAGAGGAACCAATGAAGAGGCGACAAGTAAATAATAGAACAACTAACAGGAATATTAGCATTAGACTTTGGCATTGACCAGCAAATGAAAAGCAGAGATGCCATAAAGACATTGATTATTGAGGAAGGTGGAGAACATTAGAGAGATGAGTCATTGCTTTTATTAACCAAACCTGTTTAGAGAGATAAAACCCAGCAGCCAGACCATGACATGAGGGGTGACAAGTGACACAGGGTTACTGGCAGTGGACGTGTGGGATAAAAGCATCCCAGTCTGAGGTCGGTACTTGTCCCTGTCTACACTCCATCGCTCCATAGGGGGCTGCACGGCACTTTGACATTCCCAAAGGCAAAACCATGGCTTGAAGAGTCTACCAAGTTAGAAGCTGCTGTTCAAATTGTCTTTTTTTCCATACTGGCGTGTTCCTGAGATTCAGAAGACTGTAACAATTCAACGTGGAGCAGAGCTGTGTGGTCGAGTCCAGCCCTCTTCGATGGAAGAGCTGCACACTGGGCAGTTCCTCAAACCTCCTGTTAATGGCACTTCCACACATCACATTGAGAGGTGGGTGAGGAGAGCACTCATCTTGGTAGGCAGCTGGCAAGTGCATCAGGCCGTGGTATGGTCACAAAGTTCATGGTGCAGTGCAACAGTGGACAGATCTTTTCATGATCCTTCAACACTTCACTCAAGTGTTTCATTTCATCTGTTAGCTTTCCAATTTCTCTTTTCAGGGAGGTATTTTCTTGCTCGAGAGACTCATATTCCTGGAAGGAGGGGAAAGGAAAAAAAAAACAAACCAACAACTTACAGTCAAAACATTCCTTTCAGTGCTTCCACCTTGAGTACATTCACATAACTGTAAAAAAACAGTGTGGTTTCTTACTATAACTTACAAAGTGCTGAGGAAAGACAGACACAGCCTGGGTGTTGGAACAGGGCAAGTGCTTTACAGCTTATGCCCTGACCACACTGGGATTCCTTTCATGGCCCTGGAGACCAGGAGGTGCCACTTGCCCTCAGAGTCCCCCAGGAGCCCAGGGCTGCAGGCATGGATGGCTGTGTCCCCATGGTGGCCTCTTCCACCCTGGGCTGCCTCTGATGGGAAGGGCCAAAATGGACTCTGCACGGTGAGATCAGAGAAAATGAAAGCACTGCCTGCTGAGAGGTGCTGGGAAAACCCGGTGCTGGTGAGAGAAGGGCAGCCCCTGCCCCAGGGCAGTGCAGGGAAAAGCCATTTATCCAGGCTAGCACAACATGTCCAGTGCTCTTCTCCAGGCCTGCCAGAGCTTGTAGCCACCTGCTCAGAAGCCCAGGAACTCAGGAGGAAGGAAGCATCATGCCAGCTTGAAGCCAGACTCATTTTGTCACCAGAAGACCAGACCACTGCCTTTGGTAATTTCTGACCTGGCTGCTTTTGAGCTAAGGCTTCTCTGGCAATCAATAAGCTGCTGTTAACTGCAGGGGAGTTGTGAGTTGCTCTGCAGCATGCATGTGATGGATGCAAAACTCCTGAGTCACATTTTTTGATAACTGTGTGTCTCAAGTGTCCCTGCCTCTAAGCCTTCCCATCCCAAAGAGAAGAGAGCTAAAGGTTCAGAGCCAGCCCACTGAAAACCTGCAGATTGATATCACTGCTGGCTCAAGGCTCAACATCCACCCACTCCATCTCACCTCCCTGGGAAAGCCTCAGAGCAAACTTCAAAGCCTACATGTGCCTTACAAGGCAGCAGGGAGAGCCTCTCATGCCATGCTCCTCTGGGCAGCCTGGCACTGCCTCTGCTCCCCTTGGCTGCAGAACCTTGGGCTCCTTGCCCTCCCTCACACTCTTGTGCCACCTCTCTCGGAGCAAAACAGGCACACTCCTCCTAACACAGCTTTGGAGCCAAACTCCAGCCAAGTTGTCTGACCCTCATTGTCATTCTGCTCATCTCTTGCTGTCCCAAACCCCATGGTCCTGGGTTTTGCAATAAATGTTGCTGTCCCGTTGCTCTGTCCCATTTTCAGGGGTGACACTGTCACATTGTTCTCGCTAAGAACAAATCACTATTCAACCAGATCTGCCTACACCTGGCAAAACCTGTGTGCCTCAAAATGAAGATTCCCAGCATGAGGAAGATCCTCAAGTTCAGGAGGAACATCAGAGAGGCTGCGGGATGGCACAGGGCCCAAAAATGATTCCACAAAAGCCAGGGGTTACCCCTTTTCAGAACTACCCTGCACCTGGCTTTCTCAGGCGGCTGACTCAGAGGAGATCTGGGAAAAACCAAGCCCAAAACTCCCCACATTGTCCCTCTTAGTCTCTGCTAACTGCTGGCAGATCCTTCCACAGTGAGGAAAAAAAAAAAAAAGCCTGTGATGAACCTTCAGAGCTGAGCAACTGATTCAGCCACAGTGGCAGCATGCTGCAAAACTGACACTTACCCCAAAAGCTGACTCCTGGCTACAGGAGCACTGTGGTGTGAGGTAACAACCAAAACCAGAGAAAAGGGATCCCTGTCCTCCAGTGTTTGCACTGGGGACACAAGAAAAGCACACCACGTTGTGATATTAAGAGTTTCTGGAAGAATCAGTTACTTTCATTTTTTCTGTAACAGCAGCCCACTGTTACTTTTCAAAGCATACAAGCGTAACAGCTAGCCAAGCCGAGCTCTCACGCTCACAGGCTCCCGAGTTCCTACGAAGCCTTTTCAATGGGGTATGTCTGGGAATCCCACTGCTGAGTGGCAGTGCTGACACCACAGTTCTAGAGCTGATTTAGGCCAGCACTGCCCTGCACGGACCCCTCCTCTTCCATCACCTTCTACCTTGTAGGACAGCAAGAATCCACCCACTGTCACAGCAAACGTGGCAAGTTTAACACTAATACAGAAGAAAATGGTTCTGGTTTAGCCCAAAGGAGCCCTGTGATCCCATTCTTTGGGTGGTCACAGGAAGAGCAAAAGAGTGAGGATGAGGCAAGGGCTGGACCATGTCTCTCTCTTCCTAGCAGCATCACTGAAGGCAGAGCTGCATTGTCCAAGAGCAGCATCAGTGTCTGGGAGTTCCCGACAGGCATCCCAGAGCAAGCCTTGCTGTGCCTCACACCTCCTCTGAGCAGGACTGGTGTGAAGACAGGCCCGCCCCTGCTTAAGAATTCCTGTTTATCGTAAAGTCCCGTGCTTGGTACCCCAGCCATGCCTGCAAAGCACCAAGTACCAAAGTACCCATTCACCTCGTGAAGTTTATCTGCTTTCTGAGTTTGCTTCTTCCGGCTCCTCTGTGCAGCAACTCGATTTTTTTCTCTCCTCCTTACTTTTCTGTCATCTTCTTCACGACTCTGGAAGACATCAGGCAGAAACACTTCGCTCGTTTGCAAGGTGCACACAGAAGATCCCCGAAGTCGGGTGTGTAACTTTCTGAGAACGAACATTTCCGATTTTACAGCGCTGATCCTCGGTCTCCCAGAGACCGCAGGGTCCCTGCAAAGAGCAGCGCATCCCTCTGCCCCGCTGCACAGGCGGACCCGAAGCGGAGGGGTGGAAGCCGGCAGGCTGCCCGGGGGATGCCGCAGAGCCCCGCGGGCCGGGGCACCGCTACTGACGGGGGCAGCAGGGTACCCGAGCGGGGAGCGGCGCTCCCGCTCTGCCCGGCGGGCAGCACTTTACACCTGCCTCGCTCCAGCGCCACCTCCTCCAGGGCGGAGGTGCGAGCAGCGGGGAGGAAAGCCTTGCTCCCTTCCCGGCTGCCCGCGGCTGCGGAAAAGCCGCTGCCCGCGCCGTGCACCGGCGCTTTCCGCGCACCGCCGGCGGTTCCCCCGCGCTCCCACCCGGCGGCCGCCGCCCGGGAGAAGAAGGGCCGATGCCCAGGGGCAGCGGGCACCGCCGCCGCGGCGCTGCCCGGCGTGGCTCAGCCCCATGTGCCCGCCCCCCCCCCGCGCCCACTCCCGCCCCGTCCCCACCTCCGGGCCAGATC
>VZRH01002462.1:768019-781909 GCA_013397555.1 Urocynchramus pylzowi
AGCCGCCGCCCACATGGCCGTCACATGGCGCCCGCCTGCATCGGGAAGCCGGGACCACCCGGCCGCCCCATCCCGCACCGCTCCCCGCGGGGACCGCCCCCCGGGACCGCCGGCTCTCGTCAGCCGCCGGCAGCCGGGGGAAAGTCCGGGTCACGGCGCTGCCGGGCAGGAGCTGCCTGAAAATCCCCCCGGAGAGCCCCAGCCCCGGGGGCCGGCCGGGTTGGACGCCCCTCCGGGAGGCCCGACTCGCTCTTTCGCCTGCAGAAATAAAGTCCCCGCAGGTTCTCTGCTCCCCAGGCTGCCCCCGGAGCCGGCCTCGCCCCCGTGCGCCTCCCGCCGCTCACCTCCCGCCGCTCCTGCCCGCCGCGCTCCTCTGACATCGGCTCCCTGAAGCGGCGGCAGCTCCACATGGGGGACAGCCAGCTCAGCCCGGGATCGTGGGTGTGAGGATACGGCATCCGTGCTGGGATAAAGCGATTTTCACTTTCGCTACTCACCCTGTTCCTTTAAATAATAAGGAAATGCGACAGACTTCTTGTAAAGGCAAAGCCAGACAAAGACTGCTGGAAATACAGCGGCTGCAGACAAAAATCTTTCTGTTCCACTATCCTGTCAAGAGTATTTTAACAGAACAGTTTATTTTACCTCTCGGAACACCTTCCTTGTATTTTAATTGCACAGTTACCTTGGCCATATGCTCTGAAAGGGGGTGTTTGCACTGACAGCTACTTCAACATCCCTGCTCTACTGCAAAAGGATTTGTACCCTCCTGGTTGTGCTCGACTCACGGAGGCAAACACATGACCATGCGAGGTGGGTATGTGCCCCCAAACTGCAGGGCAGTCGGTCATAAAGCCCCAGGTATCTCAATAAATCAGATACTTCCCTATTTTTCTGGTTTCCTCAGCAGCTTGAGTCATCCAGCTTAGATTAAGTCAAAGAGTTGGCAAACTGAGTAAATATAGACTATCCTTCCAGGAAGATCTGGCTAACAGCTCATGCTAAAGGTGAGGGAACCATGTTCCCCGGAGTCCAAGAGTCAAACCGACATCTGTGCTCTGCCACAGGTTTCCCGGTAGGCTCTGGGACTGTGACTAAAAGACTTGAGCATGACTTCTTTGGTTTGAAGTGCTTCTTCCCAGCTGTTCCACCTCAAAGCAGCTTGTGTCTCCACCCTCCAGGTTATCCACGCATTTATTTGATTTTGCACTTTTCAAAGAGCTTCTCCAACCCTTGAGGACAAAGTCCCTGTGAGTCTTCCCACCCTATCAGCCATGGGAAGGTGGCTGGTGACCACAGCTGGGAAGCACACTCTTGCCACTATATCCTGACCTAACCTGCAGCCCCAGACTGTGCTGGGTCTCCCAAGCATCTCACAGGGCACTCCCTGGTTTCTTCAAAAGCAGACTTGCTTCTTTCTCCCTGTGTCATCTAACGTGCCAAGAGCAGGATGTTCACTGAGGGCTGCTCATGGAGGCAGCAGCAAGGTGTGGGTCCAGTGCCATTCTTCAGCTGAGGGGATACAAACCAGCACCTCCTGGAAAGCAGCCATGGCCACCAGGCAGAGAGTGAATTATTAGAGGGTGAATTGCTCTCAACTGCTCCTTTGAAACAGCCTAATCTTGTATTAACTGCACCTCATGCAGCCAAAGGAAAGCAGTACACAGGGCACAAGCGGAGACAATAACTGTTGGGACAGTTGCTTATAAAGAGAGCAGTGGGATCTTGCTGCCTTTGTAGCTTAAGCTCAGTTGAAATAAACAGGACTAGAAGCCAGTATTTTCACAAGCTCAGGGAACAGGTATGTTCTCTTGCTATGAACCATGTGGATAAAACACCTCAAGAGCCCTCTGTAGTGATCTGTGGGAAAGAAAGTCCCCGTCCGCAGAGGGACTTTGAACTCCATGCTCTAGGAGCAATGCTGCCACAAATGGCACCTGCACCAGCTACCTGACAGCATCAAATCATGAGCAGCTCACCAAGAATTTATTAGTCCTGAATAAATATCCACTTCACAGAATAATTCCCAGCAGCTGCAGAATACGGTTTCCGGGATAATACAAGCATGGGACAAGCCAGGGGACAGTCCCTTTGAGCCTGAATTTTCTGTTCTTGTTCAGAACAAATGACAAAGGAAATGACAAGTCAAAATCTGCTTGTGGGAACAAGTTTCTACTTAGTATTAAAGCTATCTCTGGTACATCTGCAGAAATGCCTACACAGTAATTCCAGGTAGTAGAGCAGTAAAGGCAGAGCGTTTCTGTGCAGGAGAGAAAACCAGCCCAGAAAGCAGCCTAGTCAGCTGAGCTTACATTTTATAATGGCAGTTTATCAGTGATTTTTGTCTGCACTGAAGCAGCCTACACACATGCAAACTAGTCTCTGATCACAGCTTAGCACAGCACGGCTCTTCTGGAGAATGGCACGTGTCAGAACTGAGTCTCAGAGTGCCCAGGCTTCCAAACAGATGTCAGGGTCCATGTGAAGATTTCTGGAAGAGGAGCTTCCCCTTTGCAGTTCGTAATGCCCTTTGTTCAGAAAGTACACACAACAAAAGCATGCGTGGATGCTGCTCCAATTTGCAAGTTTTTCTTGGCTGGGGATGGCCTAGCCTCATGAGCAAAAAGCACATTGCAGACAGACACACTAACAGAGTGAACTGATCTGTCTCGCCCCCAAAAGCTAAGAAATTTAACCTCAGTTTGCAAATGAACCCGAGCATCCACCACCATTGAGCTGTCTTACAAAATTCAAAGGCTATATAAAGAAAAACTACCAGACATTTCTTGATGCAATACCAATTCGGCCCAAGTTAAAAATAAGAAGCTTGGCTGTTGTGACATTTCAGTAGAAGCCTGATTAGACATGTCTTGCACAACACTGCCAATTCCTATGAAAAGTTAACTGAAGGACAAAAGGCTACTGGAGTGGGGAAAAATGAAGTGTTTTATGTATTTCTGGCAATGGGAAGAACAGCTAGTTGCAGGTGTATCACTGGCTGTAGAATTTTTTAATGACCATTGGAAAAATTGCTGAACATTCAGGTTGAGTTTAGCTCATCACAGAACTTGTATTTAAAGGGAGGTTCTCTTTCCAGTGCTGTTTGGCCAAAAACAGCCATCAGATTTTTAAATTCCTAGTTTATACGCTGCACTTGGAATCCTGATTGCTTTATCTTTTTCTTTACACAGTCCACTTGGCCAGCATTTCCACGTGCATTTTTCTTCTTCCACCCAGTTGCAACACAGGCTATGGAACGAAAGACCAACTGCTCTAACTCAGGGCATCCATTCCCACTTACTTGAAATCCTGTGCAGGCCAACTATTTAAACAGAAACATGCACTGTAGTGTGAATCTATGAATTTATTTACCAAGTCTTAAACCACAGTGCTTTCCCTTTTTATTTCTTATGGCACTTGTCCTACCCCAGCTATTTCTGAGGGAACTTCTTCAAAGAGATACCTGTCCCTAGCTGTTTTCTGTACTTGCCTGTCATTTGCAGAGAAGAGCAGAGAATCTTCCTATTAGCAGAGGAAATGGCCAAATACTGTAACAGTTTCCATGCAAAACCTTGCAGGGCTCACCTTAGCCTAGCAGCACCCAGGATGTGTATGAAGAAAGCCGCACAGAGCACGGGCACTCAAAACAGCAAGTGGCTGTGTGAGCAGCAGCCGTCTGAGCCACACGTTCCACAGCCCTGCAGCTCCAGCCCCTCTCACATCCTGTCCTCTCCAACATGAGAAGCTTTGCAGCCCTGAGATTAATAACACTTGTGAGTTCAAAGGCAGTAAATGGAACTACTTCAGTTACTCCAGCCAGAATTTAACACAGATGTCCTCTGAAGTACGCTCACTGCTCAGCCACTATCTATTCCAGAATTAGAACTGACAATGTTATCTGAAACTTTGATATTCCTTAATTGACTTAATTTACTTCATATAAAAACACACATTTGTACATACAAGGTCAGGAAAAATATTTACATATGATTACATATACAAAGTCTCAGTACAGATGCTCACTTTTACAAAAGAAATGATGCTAAAATCTGTTTTCTTGAGAATTCTCAGTCTCTTAGACATTAGGTTGGACCTGTCTTCTTAGCACCAAACATGTCATTAATAAAGCTTCTAAAACCCCCCTCCACTTACTGTGTAACAAATATGTTACATACTAGACAGGAGTATTTACTGCAGGCACATGCAACCATAAACTAGAAAAAGTTATAAATGGTTAAGGCACAATGCTCAATTTAGTACTAATTTGCAATCTTCTAGGTACTAATGAGTAAAGACAACAAAAGTAAGCTAGCTCAAGTGAGTACCATTTACTGGTAGCCTCTACTGATCTTTAAAGTTTAGTCAAACAACACAAATGCAAACATAACCCAAGTCAAGATCCTTTCTTGGGTAGAAATATTGCTCAGGAAAACCCCAGGCTGCATAATTGGATTACATGAAATTATATATCAGACCCTAAGATGTTGATGGTTGAATTCCTGTTCAGAAAAGCACACTGCAAGTAAATACATACAATTATTAAAAATCCAAGTTTCAACAAACATGACTATAAATAAGCCTAGATGACCTACATTCAGGAAAGGTAGAATAGCAGGGACTAAAGTCACCCATGTGCATGGACTTCCTTGAAACTCCAACATCGCATGAAATTTGGTGATTTCAATAGGCTGCAGTGTCAATTAATTCATTAACATAAAAGCCACATGCCTCAGTAATTAATGAAGGTGGATTAGGAGAACTAGACATTCTCCAGTCTCTTTAGAGACATGCTGAATGTAAATGAGCACTTAGTGGTTTCCTAAAAAAGACTGCCCACATACATAAAGCATGCACACAAACTCTGAGAAGCACAAGGACTCAAGCTAAAAACTGCAATATAAGAGCAAAAAATGAGTTAAATGGCAAATATACTTGCTGGACATTGGATGCTACTGGTATGTGTAGGTTTTTATATACCATCAGCATGACAGCAAAAGTAGAAATATTTAAGAGGTCAAAGACTAATTAAAGAAGCTTCCATGTATAGCACTGAGGGGAGATGAGTTCTAAGAAAAAAGATGGAAAACGTGGAACAAAAGTGCAAGTGAGATTCCGATGTGAAAACACAAAAGGAGAAATTCATGCACTGAGAGTGATCTTCCTCCGCCGCAGTGGGTAGCGCCTTCTCTCGGGGGAAGCTGCAGCTTTTCTTCTTTTCAGCAAAACATAAGGATTTTTACTGGAAACAGTTCCTGTTGGTGTGACTTCTCCTGGTGGTACTAAATTTTGGACATTGTTTTCCTCCTTCGTCTTGCAAACAGAAAAGACTTCTTGCTGCAGCTTGCAGAGTTCCAAGGTTGGTTGCAGAGCCAATGCTTGGGAAAAACCTTCTGCTTTTTCTATGAGTGCTGGAATAGACTGCAAAAACAAACCCAAATACCTCAAGTTACATGGAAAAAGCAATGGTTATAAGGCATGCACTATGCTAAGGAGATTCTGACAGGCACAGAAGCTTCACTGTCTGCAGAGACGATGCTCAGGATGGCGGGTGAGGGTTGTGAATGCAGAGCTACCACCCCAATAATGAAGTGTCTGCACTGAGAAACCATGCAAAGAGTGCACCAAGTTGAAGTGTTCCCTCATGACATCTTTAAGCTCAGGCACTACCACAGGAACACCACAGCTGATGCCTAAGCAAGTACTGAGGTAACAAATGTCACACTCTAGATGAAGTCATACAGGTCTTCAAAAGATGTTCTGTTTTTCAGATGCTGCAGGTTCCAAAATCCCAGTAGAAGTATTTCCTACAGCCACAGGGTAATCTCCCTTACTACCTCATGAGGGTAGTGCTTTACAAACACAATGCTTTACCTGCTTCCTAAGTACACACACAGGCTTTTTTTTCTACCAAACTATAAGGAAGATGAGTTAGAACTCCTGTGTTGTGACATATTACCAGATCAAGAAGATAAAAACCTATTTCTCTTGGAGCACACAGAGGTCTCACCTGCATTGCTTCGCTGATCTGTTTGGATGCTGCTTCTGTGGCCTGCTTCAGATCTGCGATGTAAGCATCTACACACAAACACAGCCCAAATCAACTTCTGAAACACAACTCTTTCCCCCACTACTCACTATCAGAAATGGATAAAAATAATAATATATTAATAGATAATAATAAAATATAATATATTTTTTATATTATATAAGATATTATATTATATTATATATATATATAGTAATAAAACCTCGGCCTGCAGCACACCCATTTCACTGTGACACTGAGGATGACAGCTGGCATGGTTTATCTTACTAGTATTATTCTTTATCACTCAAATTGCATTAGAGGCTAGTAGTCTCAACTACAGAAAGCCCCAAAGTTCTTACCTAGAAAACACAAAGCCAGTATTTGAAATAAGAGAACAGCTGTAAAGAAATAATTACACAGAAAGATTTTTTTTCAAAACTTTTAAGCTCATATTACATTTGATAAAACCCATACAGAACACAGAGAATAGACACCACTGTGGAGAACATGAGATTTAGAAAACCCATTTTAAGGAGGGCAAATAAATCATCCTATGTCTCCGACAAGTTGGCTTTTACAATAAAGGCTACTTTTTTTTTTCTTCTGGCTTAACTTACCAAGCATTCACACCAAGAAGAACCAAGCATAAATAACATGAACTGCATTAATTCTGCTGTGCTCATAAGGAAAGAAAAAAAACCCCAGTTTTCAGGAACACTGAAGCAGGCAGCAGGTGCAGAACACCAGGGGGAATACAGCATATATTCGACTGTAATAGCAATATGATAAAATCACCAATACTTTAATTCTGTATTCAAGAGGTTAAACTCTAGCCTATCATGAAACTGTATTCCATGTTCTCTATCCACAAAACTTAAAATGAGCACACTAGCATGCTTCTGGGAAGTAAGGAGCCTCACCTCCACTACTGTTAGTTTTCTGCAGGGTTTCACCAGTGCCTGCAGTAGGCAGGCACAGTGTCAGGTGGTGCACACACCCCTGAACCCTGCCAGGGTTAAATACAGCATTCTGTTTTGAAGACAATCTTATTAGTGCTGCTGAGGGTATTTTGAAGTCAGTCACTGCATTCTAGCTCAGGGTTACAGTGATTCCCTGCTGAAATGTGGTAACCACCAAGAGATGGTGCTTGTTGAGCTGTCCATGTGTCCTATGTGCTGGTCGGAGCTGGTTTAGGAACACGTGATCCCTACAGGAACATGGACACTAAAATGCACCATCATTCAGTTTGGAAGAATAAGCAGTCCAGAAGCAACCTCTTTAAACTCATCTCAGAGCCCTATGGAAGGGCATTCTCTAAAAGAAGGATATATCTACAATGAAGCATTCTTACAATAAAGTGTTGGGATGAGGAGGCTGGTGACCTTATGAAATGGTAAGGACAGAGTTAAGTAAAAGAAGAAATAATTATTTGGATTATTGCACAGAAAGACTGACACACAGTTAAATGAAATTTGCCTGCAAGAGTTTGCCTTGACATAGATGGCATTATATTCCTCAGTGTTCAAGGCTTTCCAAAACATAGGGAAATGAAACAAGGAAATGAAAGGTATTGAGTAATCTAAACATTTTTGGTTTCTGGCCACTGTACTTGCTAAACTGGGACACAAACTTCCCAAAGACTACATAATACCAAAATTCTCCATAAACTCCATGGTATCTTTGCTACAACTTTGCTGTTACCAACCCCAAAACCACAGTATCATAGTGCAAGCTGCTACTAACTTGCAAGTAGTTGACTGACGTCAGAAAAGCCTGGATTTGGACACTAGAAACCAAAAGGAACTCAGACATAAAGTGACCACTGTACTGCTCCTACTGGCTGCTTTGCTGCACAGGCTGGCATTGCTGGAAGCCATGTCTCCCATCTACAAAGAGGAAATGATGTTTTAAGAATGAAGTCAGATCAGCAGGGGCAGAACTGGAAGATTCAGCTCAGCTCATCAAACTCTGAGCACCATTGCTTGTTACATCATGTACAGTGATTCACAGTGAGGGTTCTCACGTTTCAAATTAGAACTGCACTGCTGAATTCTGTCAATTTTCAATACTTAATAACAGGCTACACAAAACTTCCCATTTATTAAGGCCAGCCTCAAAAGAGGACATCCCAATCATCCACTGCAAAATCCACCACCTTGTTCCAAGGAGTCTGTACAAGGCATCTTTCCAAAGCATGCAGCAGACTTACAACGTTGTTTGCAGCTCTGTTCCTTCACCAACCCTCACAAGTGACACAGGCAGGATGAAATCCGTGTCCTACTTGGCAAGTTAGGAGAGTCAGCACTGCCACCACTGAGCCCTACACAACACCTTTCAACTCCCTGAAGGAACTGACAGATTAGGAAGAGAGGTTGAAGCATTTCTAGTGTAAAAGGGACAGAAGAACAGATGAAGTATAATGTCAGTGATCCCCACCTGGCCTCCACCAGTGATGAAGGAAAGAAGTAAGGAAGCCTTCTGGGGGTAGCTGTGTGACCATTTTTCCCCAACACACACACACAGAGAGGCCTTTGCCAGTTTTTTGCCTTTAAGTACAGTGCCTAGCTGCAGGCAGCACTCAGAACGAGAGAAATGGACACAGTAAAACTCAGGCAGCAGTACATTCACTTATGACAAACTTCTAGCTTTGTAGTTAATTTATAAACAGCAAACTTTAAACAAGTGTAAAGAAAGAAAGCTTCTTAAACATTTACAGTTAGCCAGTAAGTGAGGCAGTGTTTCCTCAGTACAGCTGCACTCCCCACAAAATCTTTACCTTGAGAAGGCTGAGGTCTTATGTCTGCTGGTTTTACCACAGGCTGGTAGAGCTTCTGCATATTAAAAAAAAAAAAAATTGTAAAATACCCCCTTGGTTTAATAGATATCTAATATACATATTGCAGTCGGAACAATGGAGATTGTGGTGGAATTATTTAGATCAAGAATGTATTAGAGTACAGATTATAGATACTTAGCAGCATTCTGATTAACACAGTTACGCCCACTGTAAACACATTTCCAGAATCTGCTTTAGTTTGCAGAATTCTAATTATTAAAGCATAAGAACTGACATCCAGGCATTTTGGAAGAAGCATTGCCACCTGCTGCATGACTGAGGAAAAAGAGCTGCTCTAGCTTCTCAGGAGCCATTCACAGAACCAGCATGCTTTCACAGAGCCACAACCTCCAACAAAGGGTACATTAAGACAAAAAGCTAAGAAAAAGAAAAGTACTTAAACAATTACATTCTAGCTCTGTAATTACTTATATAGAACTAAGAACACTCTGCTCCACAAACTGTGAGTCTTATGACCTTACATCAGTTAGCTGAGACATGAAGTAAACTAGTAATAGCTGAATACAACCCATACTTAGTTACATTAAAGGTGGAATTAGAAGCAGCTAATAGGGAAGAAGGAAACAAAGCAAGGCCAAGGGAACAGAAGATAGATCATCTGCAAGTTAGTGTTCTCTTTAGGAGCTGTCCCTCAACCTTCTTCAAGCAAAACCAAGTAGGGAAAAGCTAATTATTCCTTGCTGTAGTTTTGCCAGAGAACTTTTTTCACAGTTCACACAACTTCCTAGCTATTTTGCAGTAACAGCTCGAAGCAGGAGAACAAACATGGCTTGCATTAACCTCAGACTCTACAGAACATATTGACCGAAAACCCACAGTTTCACAGACCATCACAGGATGAGCTCTTGCTTTGGCAATTACAAGGAGATCACCACAATAAATGAGTGGTTCTCTCCAGATAAATCACATCTTCATGGCTGCTCTTTATGCCTCAGAAAGCATCACACAATAAGCTATGGTCATGAAAGAACACAAGAAATCCTCAACCAAAACCAAAGAAACCACTGGTACCTTTGCAGAAATAGCTGAGAGATGAAAAAAAGGACCATTTACAGAGATAAACTAAGCTTTCCATATTTCTTACATATAATTCTATATATTCTTGCAGGGATAAACTAAACTTTTGCAGACAACTTTAATTAAAATAATAATCTAGTTGTTGTGGTGTAAACTTTGAAGAGATCAGCAAGAGAAAAAAAGTAGCATGAGAGGCATTCCAAATAACTAATCCACTGTGGCACTTAGGTAGCAGAAAGATTAAAAGGTCTTGTTAAATCTTGGTGTTATGCAATAGCATATTTCATTTAAGTTGATTTTGTTTGTTTGTTTTACATACTTAATATACTGATAAAACAGAGAGATCACATGTTAGAAAATATCTCAGGTGTAAGACAAAAGTGCACCCATGCACTTCTCCTTACTGTAAATCATCTCTGCCTGGCTAACCCAGAGAGTTAACATTTGTCAATTTTAGTCCTCAGAAATGCAATGCAGGCTCCTACACAACTTTCTAAAAAAATCCCTGTCTGCTTTAATATAGAATAGCTGAAGTTAGAAAGGACCTCTAAACACCCTCCTGAAAGTTGGGCTAACTGGGGCAGGTTGCTCAGAGCCTCATCCAGTCAACTTTTGAGTATCTTCACGAATCTCTCCAAGGATGAAGACTGCACAGTTTCACTGGACAGCTTATGCCAGTGTTTGACTCTGCCTCAGCCTCTTGTTTTTTGCCAGGGGAATCCTAATTAATCAAGAGGTAAGCAAAAGGGAGGCCTGATATAACTTCAGGGAAAAAAATCTATCAGCTGAGGACATGACAGGGTTGTTTAATGCCAGTAATTACTCTACACTCTGTGTCAAAAATCCCACAGAATTTACTGAGCTGATTCATTAATCCACACTGCCTTTACTCCCATGGGTTACTGAAAGTCATTACTCGATGCAGTTACTCGAAGCTCCAAAAAAGTGCTTAGGAAGCCACTGATATTTTTTAAGTCATAACTGCACGTGATACTATCTATCTGTACGTAGTGCAACATTTAGTACCTCAACCAGCCCTTGGGCAAGGACTTCAGGAACTGGGAAGATAAGTAGGTGCCCACTGGTTTGTGAATCTTGAGTCACCAGGCTGAAGCAGTCTGCTCCAGTTTCTTTGTGCCACAGACCCAATTCTGACACAGTCACAACGCTTTGTAGCAACCCTTAGTAGTTACTTAGTAAACTTACTAAGTTTAACCCTTAGTTACTGCAGTTACTGAAAAAACAATTTCATTTTATGTTAAAGAATCAAAAGCAGCCATGGGAAGGAGCTTAAAGGTCAACACTGGATGACTGATTCCTTAATACAAGGGTTTTCTGGAAGTCTTAGGTTACTCACCAACATCTCTTGCTCTGCTTTCATGGTTTGGATAGCATGCACCAGGATCTTTTTAGGCCACTGTTTACGCCTAGTTGCTGTCTCTACTATTAATTCATCAAATTGATCCTCCAAAATTTTAATATTGGAATCTGAAAATGACAAACACACATAGTTACTGTGGAATTCTCAGACCATTTTTTTTTTTTGAGACAAACTTACCAAGAAAAAGAAGCTTCAGATCTAAAATAAAAAAAATGTGCATGATTATCAACACAGAGATAAATGTATGTCTTGAATCTCCTTGCTAAGAGAATATAGAGATTGGAGCATAACTTGATGTTGGCCAGTTATTTTGAAGTAAATGATCTCAGGTGGGGAGAGGCAGAGAACCATCCAGGGAAAAAAATAAAAAATGTATTTCCCTATGAACTCTGAATCTGTGAAGAAACTCTTACGAAGCAATGGCTATCTTTTAAGGAGAAAAATGGTTTATCTGTGTGATTTACAAAACTCCAACTGTACAAACAGGAACTGGAAGCCTAACTGATTTTATACCACACAGTGCACAAATAAGCAGTTTAACATTAAAATTCACTGTTCCCACTAATGTGTTGAGTATAACTTGCAAGCCATGCAGTGTTTTCAATCTAGTGGTAAAGAATGGATTTTGAGCACCCTCTCTGGGTTACTCTGTGCAGAATCAAGTGATTGCAAAACTCAGAAAGGAAAAGTCAAGGTTTTAGGAGTCTGTGGGTTTGTTTTGGTTGTTTGTTTTAAGATCACCACAAAACCATTTAAATATAGATAGAAAAGAATTAAGCCACTGGTCAACATAAACATAGAAGGCACAAGCTGCCAGATCTCTTGGTGACTCCAACTGGGTAGGAGATAGGTACATGAGTAAACTTTATCAAATTAAAAAGCACAATATACTCCTTACACCTGCTTTATGCCAGCTGTGGGGAGATGACAGTGTCTCAGTTTTTCATTTTGCATCGTGAGATCAGTGCATTTTTGGCCTTGTAGTCAAAGCAGCTGGAGTTTTATCATTCTAGAACTACAACTGCAGACGCTTGACAGAATCAGAGAATAGTCTGGGTTGGAAGGGCCTTTAAAAGTGATCTAGTCCAAGCCCCCTGCAAGAGCAGGTACATCTTCAACTAGATCACACTGCTCAGAGCCCACGTTTGCTCAGAGCTTCCTGACCAAAAAACAGTTCAATGTTTTTGGTTTGACAGCTCTGTAGTTAGCTCAATGTATCTGTATTTTCAGCGCTGTGTAACTGCAAAAAGCATTAAACTGCAGAGCACCTAAAGCCAACACAGGTGAGTGAATGAACCGCACTGAAATTTTCTTTGGACACCAGACTACCAGAAATCTCCACTACTATTATTCAAAAGACAGTAATTATAAATACATTGCTTCTATTACATATATTTATATAGCAATAATTTTCAACACTTAATCTGTATATTAAATAGCAGCAACAGACAGTCTCCTAGCGTCCTTTGACAGATCTTGGTCACTGTCCCCAACACTCAGGCTGGAAGGGCCCTCCAGAGCCTCCTGCTCACAGCAGGGTCAACGCCCTTTTCAAAACAACTTGCTCAGAGCACTTTTGTCCAGATGGTTTTTTGGAAGCCTCCAGTGCTGGAGAGAAGCTCTGGGCAGCGTTTTCCAATGCTCTGTTATCCTAAGAACGAGTTTTTACTTCCTTACATCAAGTCAGAACCTCCCTTTCAATCGGATCCCTTTTACCTCTGGACAAAACCAAACCAAAACAAACCCAGCCCGCAGGAAGCAGATGGAAACCGACGCCTACCGCTCTGCAGCCGGGAGTCATCCGAGGCCTCCGCCCAGGGCTGCCCGTTAATGGTGACGTTCTCCCGCACCGCTGTCTCGAAGTTCTGCAAGGCACGGGACAGAATGAGAATCCATCGGTCCATCCGTAAATCCATCCATCCATCCATCCATCCATCCCTCCCGCAGGAAGGGCCCGTCCCACCTCACCNAAATCTCCACTACTATTATTCAAAAGACAGTAATTATAAATACATTGCTTCTATTACATATATTTATATAGCAATAATTTTCAACACTTAATCTGTATATTAAATAGCAGCAACAGACAGTCTCCTAGCGTCCTTTGACAGATCTTGGTCACTGTCCCCAACACTCAGGCTGGAAGGGCCCTCCAGAGCCTCCTGCTCACAGCAGGGTCAACGCCCTTTTCAAAACAACTTGCTCAGAGCACTTTTGTCCAGATGGTTTTTTGGAAGCCTCCAGTGCTGGAGAGAAGCTCTGGGCAGCGTTTTCCAATGCTCTGTTATCCTAAGAACGAGTTTTTACTTCCTTACATCAAGTCAGAACCTCCCTTTCAATCGGATCCCTTTTACCTCTGGACAAAACCAAACCAAAACAAACCCAGCCCGCAGGAAGCAGATGGAAACCGACGCCTACCGCTCTGCAGCCGGGAGTCATCCGAGGCCTCCGCCCAGGGCTGCCCGTTAATGGTGACGTTCTCCCGCACCGCTGTCTCGAAGTTCTGCAAGGCACGGGACAGAATGAGAATCCATCGGTCCATCCGTAAATCCATCCATCCATCCATCCATCCATCCCTCCCGCAGGAAGGGCCCGTCCCACCTCACC
>VZRH01002462.1:782211-803290 GCA_013397555.1 Urocynchramus pylzowi
GGTCTCTGTATGCCGCAGGCGGCCGTGTCGGCGCTGGTGGTGGTGTCGGAGCAGGCGGGCGAGTTCCGGAGCGTGGTGGAGCTGTCTGAGAGGTGCGAGGCCGGCGGGGATCCCGGCGCCCACCCGTGTCCCGGGCGCGGGTCCGCGCCTTGGGGATGGACGGGGGATGCACTGTCCCCCTCAGTCAGGCCGGCCCTTCTTGGCTTAAACCTGGGCTCTCTGTGGGCCCTTGGCCTTAAGCTTAGGTTCTCTGTGGTCTTTCACACTCTCGCTGTCTATTCCGTGCCTAGATTCCCAGGGTTTGTCTTGCCATGCCTGGGTGTTCACCCCGTTCAAGAGATTTCTCCAGAGGAGCAGCGCAGTGTTACTTTGAAGGTAAAACGCGGCCTCTAAAATACTGCTGGGACTTCTCAGGACAGACGACAGGATGCTCCGGTCTGCCTGATTTGCCTTCAGGTCTGCCCAGTGGTTTTTCTGCGCTGTGTAATGCAGGAGACCCAGTGGACCAAATCCCAGGCTCTCTCAGCATATCCATTTGTCCCTGTTAGGCCTTGAAGCAGAATTGTTCTCCGGAGTCATCTGGCTGTATTACTGCAGTGAAATGGTTTTAAAAATCCCATGTGTGCTTTGCTCACAGCAAACAGCATGTGCAGATGTTCCTTTGTTAACATGGGAACTGGAAGGCAACTGTTTGTGGCCTTATCCTAAAAATCTCAGGGAGCTGTCTGCAGCCATTTAATGTTCCCAAGCTATTTATGGGATATTTATTCTTGTTTTGGTTACCACTGCTGCTACTGTGAAAAGTAAGCTTATAAGTATTTAGAATAAGGTTTCAATATATATATATATATAGAGAGAGAGAGAGAGATAGAAAGATAGGTATAGATATAGAATGCAATATGTAATGAAATGGTTATTAAGTAAAGAAGATAAATCCTTCAGACTTCTAAAATCTGACTACACAGCTCACAGTAATGGCAAGTTCTATAGTACAGAATTTCAGATCAGTGAAGGAAACACCAATTTAATCAAAATGCTGGGTTCATAACCCTTTCCTCTTGTAAGGGCAGTGAGAGTTGCATCTTTTATTCTTGCAGGATCTGGATGCTGCGCTGCCTCTTATAGAACTTTACAAAGACAAATTGGTGGGGATTGGAGAAGTGAGTGGAATTCTATAACTTGTTTAAATCTCTCTAGCAGCAGCTGTCACTGGAATTACAAAAACTGAGTCAATGCTTGTTTTTCTGTATGTGATAAGAATTGCTATCAGGCTGAGCAAGCACTAAGTCTGATTGGTACTTCTCTTAATGTGCTTTCCTTTATAGCTTTGCTTGATTCCTTCTTTGCCTTCGTTATTGCTATTAGAAAATAGATGGAATATATGCTGCTGGAGTTGTTGGAAGATTGCATACTTTTGCTCTCTCATGTTATACCCAAAGGCAGACCCTTCCTGCCTTCTTCTCTGACAAAGTTAGGCTAAACTGTAATTTCAATACACCACAGTGACTTGTACAGTTCTTTTTTTAAATCCTTCATCTGTCTGTATCCATCTGTTGTCTCCTATCTTACATTTCTTTATAAATGAATTGAGGCTTTAGGATGGAGTCTGCCTCTATTTGTGTGCTAGTACCAGAGGGATTTACATCTGGTTCTGCACTGGCTACAGAAAAAGCGGGTTTTGGCAGAGCTTTGTAGCTAAATTTGCCATCTTGTGCTGTATATGAAGAACTTCTCTTCATCTAACTGAATGGGACTGCTTTGACAAACTTTAAATTTTGCCTGAACATGTTTAGATCAAAAAAGTATAGAATTAATAGGTCATTTTTTGCTAGAGATTGGGCTAAAGCTATGGGTTCAGGTCAGAAATTTTACTTATACTGGAGATCCATATTTGAGACTTAATCTGACATAATATTCAGTAGAATATAAAACCCACAGAAATACAGACTAAAATGTTAAATACCCTTGTTAGTAGCTGTCTGCCCACAAATTCTTTCATAGTTGAAAAGCTTATGGTTGAGAATGCATTCTTTTTTTTTTAGTTAAGCTGCAGCTGGGCTCATTTTAATTGCAGTCTCTAGTATACATATTTTGAAATGGTTTGCAGTTTTGAAGCATGTTATGCCTTTGTATGCATAATTATGGTTTTGTTTTAGGTCTGTAAAACTTTTCCCTTCTCTTCTTGTACTGTAGGTTGGACTAGATTTCACTCCCAGGTTTGCCAGCACCGATGAACAGAAGGAAGGACAAAGACAGGTTTTGATCAAGCAGATTGAGCTGGCAAGAAGACTGGATTTGCCATTGTAGGTTTTGTTTATACCAGAAGGAGGATTTGCCAGGTCTCAGTAACATGTCAAAATGCTTCCCAGGATTTGTGGTTATTAAGTGCCCACAGAACTTTTCTTAGATGGATTAAATTGGCATAAGTGTCCTGTCAGTCTCCAGTTTGAGATTTAATTTTATAACTTTCCTTATGTTTGCACTTCTGTACAGACATCTTATGTGCCCTGTCCATGCTATGTTGTTCCTGTATCTTCACCATAGCTAAAAGGATTCATATATACATCCCTGGGGTTTTTTCTTGATAAAAGTTGTAATACAGATTAATTTTTTTTTTATTCCAAGATACTGTTAGTTTGTTTGTAGTTGCAGAAAAAAGGTATTTGGCTAAATTTCCTAATACTGGGCCTCTTGCTGTGCAGAAATGTTCATTCCCGCTCAGCTGGAAGACCAACCATTAATCTCTTGAAGGAACAAGGTATGCTTTTAATGCATTTCCTCTACCATGGCTTTTGCCAACAGGATTTCTCCAGTTGTGCCATGTCCTCACATCAGTTTGTGTGTGTTGAACTCAGGAGCAATAGTGCAGAGTTTCTCTGTTAATTCTGTATGGGACCAAGGTCCCATTGGAAGCTGAGGTGGCAGCCCTGCTGTAGGCCTGCTGATGTGCTTTGCTTTGTTTCTCCAAGGTGCTACCAAGGTGTTGCTCCATGCCTTTGATGGGAAGCCATCTGTAGCCATGGAAGGGGTGAGAGCTGGATACTACTTTTCCATTCCTCCTTCCATTATAAGGAGTGAACAGGTAACGTTTGTCCCAGTTCCACTGGGGTCTGCTCCTTCTCTGTGCATTGCACATTTTTACTTTGGCTGAATTTCTGCCTGGGGCTTTTGCCTTAGCTGGACTTTGGAGGGGGAATTCTGGCTAAAACAGCTCAGCTATTCCTGAGAAACCAGGGGTTTTTTTCTCATTTTATTGTGGTTTCTGGTGAGCTCTTCTTCAGAAGATTCTGTCACTGTGCTGTTTTGCAGTAGGGACATGACATGTAGAGAAGGAGTAGTTTTTGTGATAGGACTGCTTTCTGTGATAAGCTCAGGAAATGTAAGAGAGGAAAAAGTTTGATTTAAGTGGGGGGAGCATGAAGGGTGGATATAAATGGGGTTGAGGTTAGGTACTTAGGGAGGAAAGCAAACTGGGGTTGAGAGGTAAAGCAGAGAGGAGGAAAAGATACACAAATCTTACATGCTCAGAAAGCAGCAAATCAGAATTGCACTGGCAACCCTATAACTGCAATATACCTGCATGATTTAATAAATAACAATGAATTCAGCTTTGAGATAATAGTACTTTGGATATTTAGAGAACAGGAGAAACTCTAATTTGAAGGGACTTTGAGCAACTCCTGGTGTTCTTGCTTCCATTCAGAAATCATTGCTAAAATGTAAACAGGGGCACCAAAGACTTTTGATGTTGCCTTTAAATGTAGGGAGTATCCTCCCTTCATGTTTTTTCCCACAGTTTTAAGTGCATAAAGCATTTAATGGCTGTCTTGTTTTCTTCAAGAAGCAGAAGCTTGTGAAACAGCTGCCACTGGAAAATATGTGCTTGGAAACTGATTCTCCTGCTCTGGGGCCTGAAAAACAGGTAAATGATGGGAGGGAGGGACTTCTGTGTATTTGTATCCAAACCCACACCTTGAGGAGGTCAGCTACTGGCACAGGACAATGAAGTAGTCTTAAGTGTGGTTACCAGAGAGGAAAGAGGCTACCAAGGGAACTTAATCCAAGAGAAATGGATGCGTGTCATTTTTTTGTCACACGTGCCACAATGTGACTGAAGTTGTGTCAGAAGGCGCTGAATCTGAAACGCTTGTGATCTCCAGGGGTCTGTAATTTGGTTGGTTTTGTTTGTTTTTCAGGTGAGGAATGAACCCAAAAATATTTACATTGCTGCTGAATACATTGCCAAAATTAAAGGAATTCCAGTTGGAGAAGTTATAGAAGTGACTACACAGAATGCACTAAAAATATTCCCTAAACTTCAGCACTTTATTCGGATATAGATTCAGAAACTGAAATGTATGATGTTGTAGAAAGTGTTACTTGTGGTGTAATTAATAAAACCAACGTACATCTTGTGCTAAAGTGGAGTTTTGCAACTGGAAGTTCAAGAAGCAAGGAGTGTTACATAGCTGGATAAGATGAAAATAGGGAATTTCTCAAAGACCTTTGGTGTGCACCGTAATAATCTCTTGTGAATGTGAGCACGTTGTTCCTTTGCATCTCTCATGCCTCTGAACAAATAATTTGTAAAGAAGAGCACCATAAAATTCTCAGTTTAGTTTCTCAGACTGCTTGCCAGCTGCTCCTAGTCTGGGAGATGGCTACTGTACAGTGCTTGATGTCCCCTTCACTCCTTGTTTCTGCTGGAAGTCCCAAGCTGTGGACGTAGTCATGATAAGAAAGCTCCTGTTACAACTGGCAGACTGCACATCCCTTTCTGAGCCATTGAAAGAACCCAGCTGGGTGGACATTCTCTGTATTCCGTGCTGACTGGACTCTGAGGGGTGCAGAAGCAACATCTTTTCAAAATGCAGTTGGAAGGAAAGAATTATAGCCCTTCTACTCCTCTCCTTTGCCCGTGTATAAAGTAGTAGTTGCTAAGATCTTGGCTACTTTAGGATGGATTTTCTTGTATTTTTAAAGTACTTTATTTTTTGAATTGCATTCAAAGAAAAAAGCCTGGGTTTGGTCTTAGGTCAAGGACTCACTCTTCTGACTGCTCAGTATCAGGAGACACAGGATGTGAAAGGGAGAAAAGCTCAGTTTTGTGATATCTTGGAGGTGGTCTCTGTGGATTCAGCTATGTTGTCCAGTGTCCTAAAGCTGAATCTGGGGCTCCCTCAGAGCACCTGTGTGGCTGTGGGCCTGTGAAATACTGATCAAAACTTTGTTGATTGTAAACCAGCAATTGAATGAGGTGGATTTTACATGGCACTCAGCTGTTCTGAGGGCCACTAAGGAAGTGGAGGTTTTCTCTCACTATGGGGAGTTTTACCAGGTCAGTGAAGAAAATACACAAGCACTAACTTAATTCATGACCGCCACAGGGGGAGGAGGGGTGAAAGCTTGCAGTGCAAGTGATGCCCCATCCTAAAGTTTTGTTTTCCTCCACCTCGTCTTCCTCAGTTTCTTCAAACCACATTGTCAAGAGGTTTTTTTTTGCTGTCTTTATCAGAACAGCTGTTTGCCTTTTGACTAGAAGTAGCTTATTGAGTTTAAACTTGTTTTCCTAAACAGTTTTCAGCCTGCAGCAAACAACCAAACTTGCACAATTTGTCTCTACTACAAGGTGTATTTAGAGCAGCAGACACCTGTATCTTTGCTGAGTGTTTGATCCAGTGGAGAGCTGTTCCTTATCCTGGCTCTGCAGGCACCATTTCCACTAAATGGGGCGAAGGACAGAGTTTGCCTGAAGATGGTGCTAGGGAACAGGTGTGCAGTAGTCAGAATATTAGCATGATTCACTTAATTAATAATGATAAACTTTATTAATAAACTTAATCATGTCATTGGAGATGCTAAACGTGTGGTAGATAACAGGCAGCCTTACATGTGCTTCCTGCTGCCTGTATGTTGGGAAGTCTCCCAGTATTGCTTGGAAATGCAATTATGTGAGGAGGTGCTCTGGGTAAGAAGTCAGGCAGTATCCAAATGTTTGCAAAGTTTTGACCTAATCATTTTTCTCTCTGGAATCCTTACCATTGGATGAAAACACTGGTTTTGCAAGAAGGGGGAATATTAAGTAGTCTCCTCCAAATCCCTGTCTCTGCAGGGGGGTGGCATTACTCTGGTTCAGCCTCAGCCTTGCAGTAGGATGATTCCTGGGTGTTTGAATCCCTTTTGCTGTGGCAGAAACCTTGAACACCCTCCCCTCCTGCAGCTCCTGTGTGGGCAGGGCACTGCCGAGGGTGGGCAGTCCCCTGGGGGCCATGGGGCCCTGGGGCAGCCCGTGTCCCTGGGCCCTGCAGCAGCAGCCCTGGAGCTGCTTTTGGTGGTGCAGGAGTGTGGCTGAGGCTGGCAAAGGAGGCATGGAGTTGCTTCCCCTGGGCCAGGGAGAGCTGGCATTGCAACAGCCATGGGCAGGGCGAGCCTGGCAGGGGCCCATGGCAAAACAAACTGGCTTTGTCCTCTCCTTAGACCTGTGGCGCCAGAGCTAAGTCATGGAGTAGGTGACCTGGAGTTCCAGAAAAGGAAAAAGCAGTGTCACTCCCACCCTGCCTTGGCATCCCTGACATATAACAAGGGTCAGAAGCAGCACCATTTTCCCAGTGCTGCTGGTTTGGCTGTGCAAGTTGTGCCCCAGTGCCTGCAGTCAGTGCTGGGGGTGGACAGCAGGCACTGGAATTGAAATTATTACTCTGCACAGGAAACTCTTTAAGGTGTTCACTCAGGACTGGTGGTGCTGCTGTCCAGTGAGGAGGAAGTATAGTTTCTGAGCTGGAAAACATTGCTGATCCGCAGCAGTCATTCTGTAACTTTACCTCAAAAGGGGGATTTAACAGAAAGCTTGGATTTCTGCCTGCATTCCCAGGCTAACACCTGGCCTGGAGAGTCTGAGGAAGGCAGGATGGCTTTGGGGGAGCTGCGTGGCTGCGCCCTGTGAAGCCCTCCATCCCCACAAAGGTTGGCTTTAGCAACATCAGTGTGTGTCCTGAACTCTGTTGCAAGCCTCTCAGGGTGTCTGGATAAACCATGCCTTCCCCTAGGTAACACAGGAGACTGAAGTGGCTGAGGATGTATTGGAGGAAGGACACAGTGCAAATTTAGTTTTTGGAAAAGTTAGTGGTGATCCAAATTTTCTTTTCAGCCATACCATGAATTTTAGAGATCACACACAGCTCAGATGACCCCTGTCTCAGAGAGGGGAATGGCACAGATTGCAGCAGTGTGGAAAGTGGTAGGTCTCAATCTCCATCATATCTTCAGCCATCAGCTTTCCTTGGGATGCTACAAGCAGCGGATCTGGTTGCACTTTGGAGGATTTCCCGTGTTGTTTTACCTTGGAGGATGTACATATAGTGACTAAAAACCAAGAAAGGGCTCTATCTGTGCTCACTGAAATAGTCTTTGGAGGGCTGCAGGTGGATTACTCTCCCAAGGCCTTTCTTCTGAAATTTATTTTTAGCCATGAATTAACAGGGCCTGAATCTCCTGAACACTGGGGCAAAGTGCTCTGAGTTTTTCCAGAATTTGACATGGGAACAAGTGAGGAGATGGTAATGAGGCCAAGTAGATGAAATGCTGCTTATTCCTGCTGTTTATCATGATAAGAGTTTAGACAAATTGACTAAAGTCTTTTACTGGAGGTGCTTCCAGAACACTCCTATGCAATGCATAGACAGGCTCTTAAGAGGCAAAAGCAAATAAATAAATGGCTGGCAATGCAACTTTCATCACTTATGAAGTTCTGCTTCTGTTTGTTTTTTCATTAATGCAGGCTGGGGTTCAGTCCTCTGTTCCCATTACAGAGCAGGAAAGTGAATTTGAGAAAGTCACTGGCATAGCATAAATCTTTATTGTTCTCCCCTTTGCTTTCTATATGCAGTACAAAGATACTGCTGGGATCAAAGAAAGGATATGAACTGCCATAGCACCCAGTTGTCTCAACGTTTTCCTCTTCAGCAGGTGGTTATCCATCTGTTCATTTTCCCTGCTGGGGTTGGCTTTTCTATCAGTGTGAATCTCTTGGGGCATGGGCATATAAACCCTGAGTGAACTGGGTGGTGGCCCCACCATGCTGTGAGTGCCAAGTGCCTCCTCCAGGAGCTGGTGGATTTTTATGTCACTTTGACCTACTGTGGATGACAAAACAATGAGAATCCATAGTGAGGATCATGGTCCTGGTGAGCCCTGGGGCAGGAGCTGATACCCATCTCCCCAAATGCTTGGTGCTGTGCTCAGAGAGATGATGCTAGGTGCAAGCAAAGGAGATCAGTGCCACTACCCTGCTCAGGTGTGCTGTTGAAAACGGGGGTGAGGTTCCCCTGGGGAAGCAGAAATGATGAGGCACTGGAGTGCTTCTGAGGCATGGCACTGAGGACAAGGAGTCTGGAGGAGCGTATCTGATGTCCTAGCAAAGTGGCAGAATCAATATAGATGGGTTTTGTCTGCAGTGTCTGGGTGAGGTACTATGCCTTGTACCCTGCCTCCAAGGGTACAAGGGTGGCTGTGTGGTGTCTGTGGGCGGTTTCAGATGAGCCCAGCCTGCCACAGCAGAGCCCAGCTGTGTTGAGGCTGAGCAAACCTTCAGCTGCCCAGTACAAGGGCGAGTGCAGCTGCCTGAATGACCATGAAGCAGCAGCACTTGTGGGGAAGCAGGGCCACATCCCCCTGTTCTGGGAGTACAGTGGGTGAGACGTGGAAAAGTGACGGTATGGGCAGTGTGACTGAGGCCCTGCTGCCCCAGATATCACCAGGCAGACAGGCTGGGGCTGTGCCTGGGCTGGCTGTTAAAGCTCTCTGTGCTCTCTTTGTGCTCCCCACCCTGCCCAGTCCCTCTCACCCAGCCCGTCGTGCTGAGCAGCAGCAGAGCCCTCCCCGTGGCCGCTGTCCTCTCTCCTCTCCATCTGCTGCGAGGTCCCCGTGGCTGCCTGCACTTACTGCACCTGGGCTGCCCTGGCTGCCAGGGAACAGCAGCTGACGTGTCCCTGCCTCCTCAGCCCCCCAAAGGCATCCTGACTCCATCATGTGTGTGGTGGGGTTCATCCCATTCGGAGCAGAGCAGATGGGCAGCGCCACAGTCCAGGTGAGGTGCCCACATGTCATTTGTATTTCTGCGGCAGAGCGTGGACACTGGGTTTAACTTCTTTAGTGTTCCCATATGGACTTTGCATCTGCTCTTTGGGCTGTGTCCTTTGTCACCCAAGAGTGCAAACGGGTGCTGGGTTCCTTGTTGGTGCCCAATCACACCTTAAAGTACATGATGCAACACTGATAGAAGTTGTTTAACAAGCAGCACAACCGATAATCCTTTTTCCCCCAGGGATTTATGATCTCCTCACTGCAGCAATCCTGATCTCCTACTCATGTCCTGTGATGCTCCCATTACATCCCAGGAATCCCAGTGCTGCATTTCCAGCTCCCAGTGTTTCTCCCTGATCTCTGTACAACCAGCTCCTCTGTATACCTTCTGGACTCTGCTTTTTACATCACTTGGCTTTCTTCTGTGTCCCTGTCATCTCCCTGTAATTCCCTTCTTTCTTCTGTGGTGCTCCCCCCGAGCCTGTTGGATTGTCATTTAGGCAAGATTAGTCTGGGTATTAGTCATGTTTGGATAGCTGCTGGCATCAGATCAGGAGCTGGGTGTGTGACTCCTCTTGGTGGCCACAAGAGGGAAGGGAGACAGTGTCATCTACCTGTCCACAAACTCCCACAAACCTTCTACAGACTTTGTACCTCCAAGACGTTTGTCTCTTTGCCAGATTTTGTTGACCATTGTAAAAAACCTCTGAATTGTGGATGTGGACTAAGGGTCAGCATGACCATGTTAAGTGAATTCCATAGAAATGTGTGTACATGGGATGCTGCATCTCCTGGGTGGAATTGGACCTGTTGCTTGGAGCCTCCTAGGTCTGCTCAGCCTATGAGCACTGGTGAACCTGTGGAATGGACCTGGGGTTATCTAGCAGGAAGCTCTGTCTTTGTGAAGTGCACTGCCTGGAGAGGGCAGCTTTGAAGTGCTGCTTGGCACTGGCTTTATTGTTGTAACCATATAGAGAGTTCTTGTGCTCAAATCGTTTCTTCCTCACAACAAAGGGTGAGGAAGCAAACAAATGGAGTGCTGTGGGAACAAGTTAAATGGAGCACTATGTGGGGAGTTCCAATCACAACATCATCAGATAACTTCCCGTTTCTCTAGGGGTCATTATTCCTGCCTGGAAAAGTCAGGGTGGAAACAGCTCTGTACTACACAGGACCTCCGTGCTGAGTCGAAGCAATGGTGAGTGCATGTGCAGTGGGCTAATGTGGAGTGTGATGTGCACAAGCAGATGTCAGCACTGTCCAAAATAATCCCTCCTGTGCCCCTGGTGAGTGCAGCACATCCATTGACAATCCATGTGCGTGACATTTATCCAAAGATAGCGTTTCTTGACCAGCACATGTAGGCTGCTGTTGTTGTTCCAAAACAGTTTCTTACACTTTATTTCACCCGGTGTGCAAGAGGCCAATCCACACACAGAGTCGAGGTATTTGATTCATTTATGGTTCAGTGCAGAAAGCAAATCTGAAACACAGCCCTGTACCAGGCACTTTGAGGAGAGTTAACTCAGCCTCAGCCCAAGCCAGCACAACAGCCCAAAGTGATGAAAAGGCAGTGATTTGTGGGACTGGTCTGGAAGGGTGGTTCAACTAGATCTGCTCCCTGGCATTGACATCTGCCTTTCCTCTGGGAAGGACACCACTCGGGACCAGCTGCCAGAGACCTTCTAAAAGGTTTCTCAGAGGTTTCTCAGCACTTAAAAGATGAGGCTCAGTTCAGCCAAAGGATGAAGAATGGGGCCTTTCTTTGCTCACTAGCAGAGTTACCTGGACTAACACCCCTCCAACCCCCTTTGAATCTGTCTTTTAATTTTGTTCTCAAAGGGCTGAGTAATTAGGTTATTTAGAAGCTGTCAGCAACACAGGAGACTGGTAGCCTCTGTCCTGGACAGTCATTTTCATGGTCTGCTTTTCAAGTTGTACAATAATACAGTTTTGTATTGTGGCTTTGTTTGCCGTAGCTCAGCTGGTTTATTACAGGACATGGAATCTGTCCTGCTCTTCAAGAAACACAAAGATAAAGCTGGTGGCCATTGGTGAGGTAATCTGCTCTAATTTCTGCAGAACCAAGAGGGTGCTTGATTTGGCTATGTGGAAACTGTCTGAAGCTAACTCATTGTAACCTCTGACTGCTTACACTCCTCTGCATGAATAGATATGAAATGAGCTAAGATTAAACCCCAAAACTTCATTTTCTTGGCTAAACATCCATGCAGGAGTAAAATGAAAATTGCAAAATCCCACAAGGGGAGCATATTGATAGATGTCTGAAATGCTGGCTTCCTGCAATGAAGACATTGTAGGGAAGCTACTGAAGCTACTTTAATCTGTGCCAGGAGTGTTTTTGCAGCTGTTATCACATTTTCTTGATTTTTTTATTATTTATACGTTACTAAATTTCAAGGTTTGTTGTATTTTGAAGGGTGCACTCTTCTGCTCTGTCTCTTCTCTGATAAAAGCTTCTGCCACTCTCCTGAGAAAAGGAAGCTAGCAAAGGCATTAGATCCCCCCCTTTTGAAGTTCATCACATTTCGTGATGTTTTAGATGACTTTTTGTGTGGATTGGGCTGGACTTCACTCCATGGATTGTGTCCATGCCCCAGCAATGTGGGGAGCAGCAGAGAGCCCTTGTGCAGCAGCTGGCACAGCAAAACTGGATCTGCCTGTAGGAGTCAGAGCCTTTCAGAATGTCTCCTTTGTACATGGGACTTTAACTAGGCTCAACACCTGTTTCCTGCACCACAGCTCCACAGGCATCCCCTAAAGAACACTAATGATTGTTTTGAAGTTTGTCTAAGTGTTCAGTGGTCTAAGATGAAAAGATAACCATACTTGTGAGCATCTAGGAGCATGGTGTCTGCCAAAAGCGAACGAGAAAACTGTTCCTTTCCAGCTGTGCCTCTGATGAGGATGTGGCAGACTTCCTAGCCCTTTCCTCAAGATTCTCCCAAAGGAGACTTCTTTTTATGGTTCTTCATCTCAGAGGCTCAGGGGTGCTCGTTAGTACAGACCTAGTAACATAAGGAATCCCAAAATACACCTGAAAATTAGTGAAACAAAGACCAAGGAAAGCACTGTAACTTTGGGGGAGGAGTGGAGCAAAAGAGGCACTGCCACAGCATTACCCAGTACAGTGGATTTTTTTGAATTATGGAAGAAAGTATGATTTTGTGAGGTATTTTTTTCTCCCTGTGGATTATTTTAAGCAGATATGTATATGCCAAATTTTACTCATCTAATGGGCTAAAAGACATCCTTTCCACTCATTAAAAACCAATATCTTAAAATAAAACATGACAGAAGACAGACCTGGAAGAGAAGCAGCTGAGCATTTGCAGCAAAGACTTTTCCTGTATTTGCAAGTCCCTTTTTGGAGCAGGAAGGTGCTAACTGAAAAATGTGCCCATTACCAGTCCTCTGGTGACTGGCAATTTAATTTGGTGGTTCTTGCCTACCTACCAGTGGGCTGAGGGAATCTCAGCAGCCATTTCACCATATGGAGGGCAGGGTTAACAAATCCAAGCTCTGCATTTTTCAGTGGCTGTAGTACTGCTTAAAGTCTTGGAGCATTCTCATCCTGCTGTAAGAAAATTTGAGACACAGTTTGGGTTGCTCAATTCTGCAGCCTGATCCAATCTCCCTGGCTTTCATATGTACACTGTGGAAGTTCAGGACATGCTGCTCCAGAACTTTGCTGGGACATAGTCTGTCATCCTAGAAAAGGTACAAGCTGGTTATTATTTTTATTTTCCTCTTGCTGTTATTTTTTTCCATCTTTCCATTACAAGGTTTGATCAGGTCAGTCCCTGCAGAGTTCCTGGAAGTTATTTCAGCAGGGTTATAATTGGATTGCATGAGCCTTCGCCTTTTGCTCTCTCTTCCAAATATCATTTTCCAGTATCTGAATCAATATAAAAGGAAAAGTAATTCTAGCAGGGATGAGGAATTGGCTGTGGCTGCCACGAAACATGTCAATGCCTATGTTTCCCTTTAGAGTGATAATAAGACACTGGGATTTTTTTGATTTTGGAAAAAAAAAAACAATGAGAAAGAGAAGTCACATAGCAGTTTGAAGCTAAGCCTCCTATAGGCTGTTGTTTTGAAACAAAACTGCCCATCTTGAAACTAGAGGCACATTTATTTTTCAATATTCCCCAGATAAAAACAAACATTTCTAAAAGGAAAGCTCAGTATGACATTCTCAGTGAAACGGTTTGGTGTTTGTAAATGAAAGAAAATTTCCCAAACATCTAAGTATCTTCAGTTCCTCAAAAAATGCAACCTCTGCCAAGCCCACCCCTTGTCAGGAAGCAGTGGGAGCTCCACCTTCACCACCATCCATCCATCCCAACATCACCCAGCTCTGTTCTTGCCCCAGGCTGCTCTGTCACCTCCCTCTGGTCTGAGGAAGGGGAACAAGGCCTTTTGCTTCCAGCACTGACATTTATCCTGCCAGTAGCTGAGCTGACAGGAGGGTCACCAAGATGCCAAATCTGCCTGGGTAAAGGGAGGCAATCAGGGCTCTCCCTGTCCCTTCACTTAGGCTGGGAGGAGGGATGCAGGGATGTCTCTGAGCACGTACTCTGAAGCTGCCAGCCAGCTCATGGCTGTGGTGGTCTTTCACCAGTGTGTGAAACTTCCCTGTGTCTCAGCAGCTCTGTGAGTCTGCCTTCTGGCATCCAGCATCACCTTTGTCCTGTGCATAGCTCCTGAGGTTGCTGTACAGCCAGCAGAGAGGAGAGAGCACTCAAAGCAGAGTTATTCCCAGGACCCAAGTTATTTCCATTTCATTCCCCTCCTAAGGTTTCTAAAAGCTACAAACTGTTGGTACTGTCTGAGGTCTTCAGGGACACAAATACTCTGTTCACCCGGTGTTTGCAGTTCATTGGAAATGTAGGATTATCTCCAAAGGCTTAAACAGTCTGAATGCCATTCTGGCAGAGCTGGGGTGTATTTTGCATGTTGCTGTATGGATTGCTGTAGTGAGACTGCTTCTCATGGGCCATTCTCTCACATTTATTTCCCTGGCTGTGCCGGTGCAGATAAGAATAAATGGCCTCAAATTGTACCAGGGGAAGTTTAGATAGGAAATTAAGAAAAACTTGTTTACTGAAAGGGTTTTTGAGTGTTGAAACAGGCAGCTCAGAGAAGTGCTGGAGTCACCATCGCTGGAGGTAATTAAAAGACATGTAGATGTGGCACACTAAGGGACATGGTTTAGTAGTGGACTTGGCAGTGCTGGGTTAACAGTTGGACTTGATGATCTTAAAGGTCTTTTCCAAAATAAATTCTGTCATCCTGTATTTAAGAGTCACAGGGTACTCACAAGACAGTGAAACAATTTTTAGGTCAGAAACAATTTTTAGGTCGACACTACAGCTGTTGGGCTGGTATCTTGTGACTGCTGCTCCAGTGAAACACACTGATGAATGTATTTGTGACCACCTCAGGGATGTCAGGGGCTGGGTGACTGCTGGCGGTGCCAAGTGCCCTCCATTCCCTGTGGTGCCACCAGGAGCTGGGCATGGTGCTGAGCTGGTCCGTCTGCAGGCTGGAGGTGGGAGCAGAAGGCCAGGCTCTCTAAACATCTGGATGAAGTAGATGTTGTCACTCACATGCAAAAAGTTCTACACACTCTGGGGTTGTCCTGGCACAGGAGCTGCCCACTGTCCATTGGTTGATATGGGCACCAAGTTTGTCTCCCCTGACAATAAAAGAGAGAATTTTCTGTGAAAGATTCTGGGTTTGCAGCTAATCTGAAATAGTTTATATCTTGTAGCTGTGATGCAAAAGACTACTCTTCAAAAGGGACTTTGGAGAACACTTGGAGTGCTTTCCCATCACAGGAGCTCCAGCAAGGAGAGTCCCTGGTGTCTGTCTGTCTGACTTCCTGTTAAAATGATTAACATTGCTGGAATGTCAATGCATTTTCCATAATGTACTCTCACAGCCAGGGTCTTGGGCAGGAATCTTTTATTGTTACTCAGTCTAAACAAAAAAAATCCTGCTGATTTTTAGTTAAGCTGAGGTCAGCCAGCATCTTCCCCATCAAATGCATGTAGACCTTTAAAGGCTCTCTTCCTGTTGAGAACCTCTTCAGAGAGAAATTGGGAACTTCAAGCTGTTACTAAATATTTGGTTATCCTCAACAGTAAAAGTAGCAACATTTCTCAAGCTTGGGTGAGCAGTCTGTCTCTAAAACACATTTTCATACCAGGCTCTTAGTGGCTCCAAAATCACATGTCCCTTCCATTTAATTTTCAAAGGATCTGTGTGCATGGACCAGGCAGGTGAAGTGTAATGAATCAGGTAGTGAAGGAGAGTTACACCATGTGTTTTCAAGAGCATAGTGCTTTTTTTTTTTTTTTTTTTTTTTTTTTAATAACTCTGAGACATCCTAGAAGTGAAGATTTTATTGTTGTTGCTCTGAAAAGTGGTTTCACCAGCTGATTGCTCACCATTCCTATGCAGATGGGCAGGGAGCAGGAGCTCCCAGTGGACATTCTGCATCCACAGAAGGCTACCTCTGACTTAGCCACTTGTGGTCCTGCTGCAGCCAACAGAGAAAATCCCCACATTCCTGAATTCTTGTAAGTGGAGTTGCTAAGTGGAGTGTGTTAGTGGAATCCTGCCACATCTCCCAGGTGTGCTATTTGGGATGGGATGACCTGCAGCCCAGCAGTTCCTTGGGCTGTGGGGGAACACACACAGAGGCATCTGGCTGCATCTGCACAGCTTCTCCAATCCCTCCTGTTCCACAGCCCTCTGACAGTCCAGGCTGATGTCACTTGTCAGCTTTTTGGTTATCTTTTATTAAGGAAATGAACCCAAGACATCAGGATTGCCTGACAGCACCTTGCTGGTGCATCAGTGGAGGGAATCTGTGATGTAACACTGAAAATGCCTCCAAGCTTTTCCCCAAATTTAACAACCTTCCAGTGAATGAGTGCTGATCAAAAATGAGAATGTTCATCTAAGACCACCCTTCACAGATCATGCTTTTTTTTTTTTTTTTTTGTAATACATGAAGAGCCTGTTAATCTTGGAGAATAAGAACCCAATAAATTTTGCCAACTATATTTGTTGACCTGATTATTTTTTGTATTAAAAATTTATTTTGTGTCGGTAATTTTTCCCCTGCTTGCTGTGGTAGGAAACTCAGAGGTAAAATTCCATTATATATATGAAATTGATAGCTAGCTACAAAAAAAAAAAAAAAAAAAAAAGAAGATGGAAGCCAAGNCCTTTTATATTAAGAAATAAAAAGTACGTAAAAAAAAAAAAAAAAAAAAAAAAAAGCAGATGGCAGCCAAGCAGAAGTACCAGATGTATCTTTCTGCACCTTTTGTACGGATCAAGACACCCAGGAACACAAATTTCCATTGTTTACAGTACAGAAGTTAATTACCCATATTTTAAAATCCAGAACTTTTCTCTGATACTTAAGGGTGCACTTACATATTCTTGTCAGTACATCAAAAATTGAACCCAGGTCATTGGCAAGCATGCCTACTGTGGGCAGTCATATTCCCAAACTGGGGTGGCCAGGCAAACTCCTGGAGCTACAAACAAATTTCAGGCAAGTGCCTTGAGTTGAAAATGCTTTTTCCTCAGTTGAGGGTTCTGGCTTTATCTTGTGGGGAGACTGGGGCAATGTAGCTGGAATGAGGACTGCATAGGAGGAAAAGGATGTTTACATTTTCCCCTGTATTCTGAGCTTTCCACCAAGATATTTAGGCGTGTGACTCTGCAACTACTTTATTTCAAGTCCAGCTTATTGAGGTTTGTTTAATATCCAGCTAAAACAGTTCATTTCTAGCTCAGTTGGAACTTCAGATCTTTTGTTCTGAGATCCCTTTCTTGAGCTGCTGTGGTTTTCTTTTTTAAACAACTCATCTGGGAGACAAGGACCTGGTGCACTTCTGTCATGTAGGTTTTCTCTGCATGGAGAGGGCAGCTTTTGCATTGAAAATTGTAACCAAGAGATAAATGCATTATATTTTTTTTTCTTGCAGACTGAGGTACATGGTTGGAAACATTAAAACCAGAAGATCTGAAAGTCTTAACTGTGTGTCTGATGTACATAAAATTTCTAGGGCCGTTTTAGAATTGCTGGAATGTTGGTAAGACTCTACAATCTCCATTTCAGACTCCTAACCTTGGCCTCATGTTTTCCAAAGATGGATTGACTTGTGGGGTTTTTATGGGGGTCTTAGATACCATTTTAAGGTTTGGAAGGAGGACATAACTGGGAATTTATATGACTGAGATAACCCAGCTAGGGGTGTCCAAAAGCTAATTACACCCTGAAAGCAACACTCTACAGCTGAGTTTCCTGTATTTTGTGAAATGCCCTGGATTAAAACAAAAAGGCTCCTTCTGAGCCATTTTTTGTACAAAGATGCAGTAGCTGCAAGATGAATTTTTAGTTTCAAAATAATTGTGAAGATACACTCTTCTTTCAATGGTACATATGCTACAGAAGGAGCAACACTACTACTGCAAGTAAGGATTTGGCATTTCAAATTGCTTTTTAACCTTCTACAGCCCAAAAATGTAAGTGTTAGGTCCCCGCCTGACTTCTGGAATTTGGATACAAGAAAATAATTTTTGTGGAGTAAATTAGTATCACTTACTTCCCAGTGACTGCCTGATACATAAGAGGCATTTTGGCCTTTTCACAGCATTCAGGAAAATAACTTTGTTAATGCTTGGGTATACACAAGAAATTTCTGGCTCTATCACTAATAGGAGTATTCGGGAGAGCCTAAATTTTCAGTTAGAGGGTAAATTTAAAACTGATAGCAATTTTAAGCTAAACTGTGCTGTAAACCTTGGTATCAGTGTTCTGTTCTTAGCTTTGTAAATTATCCATGAAATGTAGAAATCCAGGGACTCATATTTTAAGTGAATTTCTGCCATGGATGTTTCTCCTGGGGTAACTTTCTCTTGCTGGCCAACTTTGTCCTTGGCCCTGCTATTTGAACAAATGGCTATAAATCAGAAGTAATGCTCGTGAAGCCCATGAAATAAAGCAGGAGATAAATATCAAAGCTGTGCCTTCATGTTGTCAATTTGGTTTGCCTTTTCCTTTCTTTTTTAGGAAGGTGCTTCTGGAGATGAATGTCCCCGGGGTGCAAACGAGGTTGTACCCTGTCAAAATCAAACGTGTTTGATTTCACTGAGTGTCACCGTTGTGACACGAAATAATAAAACTGACATAAGGGATTCTAGTATCCGAACAGGAACAGGAAAAGAGAATTTTATTTTTCAGACTTCAGCATTTATAGAATTCCAAAGGTGACAGTGGATTGGAGAATGACATTGCCACCTCTCCAACCACACTGGTCAAACTAACAGTCCATCAAAATTCTCCTCCTACAGAGAAGAACGCAAAACAATCATTATTTATATGAAAGTGTGTGAGAAACTGCATTACAAGAATGCAAACGTCAGAAGGCTTAGAGAAACTCAAAAGAACAGGGTGACAACTGAGACCAGCGCGGCGTAGCAAAGATGGATTTGCCTCTGTGTCGATCTGCTGTAAACAAACTTGCTTCTTTCGGGAAGAAGTCTCCTTCTCGGAGCTCGCTTGCATCCACGGCCTCTTTCCTTTCCTCTGCAGTTCCCTGGTGTCTCGTTACTACTTCCGTGCAGGGAGCACATGACGCTGAGTGTGCCGAGCCATTGGGTGGGTAGGGAAGGCAGATGATGCTCCGTGGGCACGGCGGCGGTGAAACCCAAGATGTGTCAGCCGTTCTTAGCACAGGCTGAGCTTGAGCCTTGAGCTTGAGCTTGTTCTCTGAGGCTGTTGGCTGGCAGCAGCTGTAAGCAGGCAAGGGTGCTACAATAGGGAAAGGAAGAGTGGGAGAACAGAGCCTATTTTCATCTGGTTTTAAGGAATAAGTGCTATGTTTGGATGGACTTTGAGATCATCCAAATTTCGAGGGAAAAGAATGTTAAATGAAGTCAGCTGTAGATCAGTGTTTGTGCCTTCTTCCAAAAGAACAAGAATAATTTAGGATGCTAATGCTACATCTGTTCCAGCAGCCAAAGTGTCACAGCCCTTTCCCTGACCCCAAGGGCACCCCACAGCCTGTGCCAGAGATCATGAAGGGCCACTGCTGCAAGCACTGGCACAGACAGACTCTCAGCTGTGTTTTCAGCACACAAAGTGTAATATGGATATACATTCCTAAAGTCAAAGCCAGTTATTCTGTTGCTTTGATAATGTTTGTGTCAGTTCCCACTATACTTTTTCTTCTTCAGGTCCTGTTAAAAAAAAAAAAAAAAGAAGTACTCCATTGCTACAGTACTTAGAACAAGTCAGGCAGAGAAACTGAGAGACATTTACCAAGCATCTGATCTTACAGAGGAAAGCTAAAAATAAATCAGGTTTTTTTTTTTTTTTTTTTTTTTTTTTTTTTTTTTTTTTTTGGCATGAATGAGAGAGGCAAGAAGGGCCTGAATCTGACACAGGTAACTTTATTTTTAAAGAGCAGACTTCTTGCACACACCTCTTACCTGCAATTTCAGGACTACTTGCAGTAGTCTCTAGAATTCCATGGTGCCTGCAATCATCGCTACTGTTGCTCAGCAAAGTGCTCAGGGAAAGCAAACATAGCCAAATTAATAGCTTGAAGCATGTGTCCATATTATTATCCATACTGTAAATAAGATCAGGAACTGTGGCTTACATAGGTCAACCGGTCTTGAGTAAAATACCAACTCTTAATTAGTGAGGGTACTTAAGACTGGTTGCTGAGAGTATCAACAGCCCAGACAGATCTGATTAGGCTCTGACTTACCCATGAACAATGTGCAGTGTGTTATTTGCTGAACACATTCCAAACTATTTCCCACAGAAACCAGTAAAATACTATTAACATTGTTAGCAAACTTAAGAATTTCTGTATTTTCTTATTATGCTTTGGAGAACAATCTGTCTCTTTATTAGGGGACACTGTCTGCAGCAGCAGAATTACAAACTGTGGCAGGGGCTGCCAGACACTGCTCCTGAGCAGACATGAACGGGGCAGGGATTGGGGGAAGATTGCTGACTGAAGTGATATCTACCCGCCTCTGCACATCAGCCAGACGGCCAGTTTTCTGGGGTATGTGTCAAATCAAATTTCAGGGGTTGAGTGGAAACAAGGAATGTTTTGCCTGCGGCTCTGGAGGCAATGAAGGACTGGGGTGGATGCACATGCCCTGATAATGCACTGTACTGGCCTCCCTCTGCTGCAGTCTGTGCCTCTGTCTCTGCCATCCGTCTCTTGTCACATTTCTCTGCATCACCACAGCAAAGAGACAAATCTTAATATGGCAGGGGAAGGCCCTGGATTTTCCCAGAATGTGCTGGAAGTGGAGTAGCCCATGTGTCCCTGACAGATAGTGCAGCAGCCGAGGTGCCCTGCCTGTGCCCAGGAGGAGGGGTGAGGGATGAGCCACAAAGCAGCAGTGTGTGCCCACCCAGCCTTGCCTGGGCCGGACACACCAGCCGCCAAAAAGGTTACAGGAATGAGTTGATTCCTTCCTTGGAGATATTGTGGGGATTATTTACACCATTACTATCGCTCTGTCGTTCTCATGCAGCCAGCAAAAGTCACACAGCCTTTGTAAGCTCAGTTTAAAAGACTTAAAGAAGGGTGAGTCTCTGTGTGTGTGTGCACATACATCACTCAGATGCTGGGATGTGGGAATTGAAGAGGAGCAGGGATTGTGCAGGGATTGTGCAGATAAGGAACCACTAGAAAGATGGACAAAGAAAACGGGAGCAGAGGTGTGAACAAAACAACCACGTCGACCGCTACTTCCATCTGTATCTCTATGTACATCCACATGCACACGCTCCCAACACTTCCCAGCGGCCCGGGCTGCGCTCCCCGCTCCCCGCTCCCCGAGCTCACCGAGCCCACCGAGCCCACGGCCGTGCTGCCGGGTCGGGCCGGCCCCGCCCGCTCTCGGTGCCGCCCCCGCT
>VZRH01002462.1:807929-829189 GCA_013397555.1 Urocynchramus pylzowi
AAAAAAAAAAAAAAAAAGCACATTAATTTGGTAGAGATGAAGCAAAAATTGAAAAATTGTTCCTTCTCCTTTTTCCCCAGTGTTTGAAGAAAAGCCCAAATACCCTCCCAGTCACTCTCAAGCAGTCCTGCAAACTAAACCTCCTGAGGATTACTCCTACAAGCAGTCCATTATTAACTTGTTCAAAAATATTCCATTTATACTTTTGCTGATCAGTTATGGTAAGTGGTGCTATCTGCTTGTAGTCTGGCAGAAATATTCAGATGTGGGCTAGAAGCACATAGAATTTTAATTGTGGCGGTTTTTTATGGGGGAGGGAGCGTCAAACTTATTTGCTCAGGTGCCAGTGCTGGAAAATCCGTAAGGATGCAAAATATCACTTATAGGTCCAGTGAAGAGATTTTACCTGGCATGTAAAGGGTTTTGTGTTGTGAGTCTTAAATGTCAGAAGATGAATTCTTTAGGGTAATTGGATATCACTTATACGTCCAGTGAAGAGATTTTACCTGGCATGTAAAGGGTTTTGTGTTGTGAGTCTTAAATGTCAGAAGATGAATTNAATCCGTAAGGATGCAAAATATCACTTATAGGTCCAGTGAAGAGATTTTACCTGGCATGTAAAGGGTTTTGTGTTGTGAGTCTTAAATGTCAGAAGATGAATTCTTTAGGGTAACAAAATATCACTTATACGTCCAGTGAAGAGATTTTACCTGCATATAAAGGGTTTTGTGTTGTCTTAAATGTCAGAAGATGAATTCTTTAGGGTAACAAATCAGCATGGCTGCACCTGGAATGACTGAAGCTTTTTTTTTGGTACTGCAGGTATTATGACTGGGGCATTTTATTCTGTCTCCACATTATTAAACCAGATGATAGTAACTCATTACGAGGTAAGTTTCTTGGATCTTATCTTTCTCTTTTCACTGTACATTTGCAGAGGTGATATTTATTTTGTAGGTGCTATGTGTGCTCAGACATTTGGTTTCTTTTATACCTCTGTACAGTTTCTTGTACCATACAGCTGTGGGAGTCATAGGAATGTTTGTTTGCACTTATGACTGCCAAGAGGTCTGAACTTGACTCTGAATGGAAGCAATTATTAATGAGCACCATATAAATATTTGTTGAAAGGGAGAAGAAGTGAACGCTGGGAGAATTGGCTTGACACTGGTGGTGGCAGGAATGGTGGGTTCGATTATTTGTGGTTTGTGGCTGGATTACACTAAAACATACAAGTAAGTGTGGGTAGGCATGTGTGGGGTTAGGGGTAGGAGAGTGGTGCAATTGCATTAGGGAAATACTCCAACATAAGGGCTGAAATGAACTGCTGATGAAATGCAGTTGGTCCCTGATCTTTTAGTGGCCTTGATGGAGAGAAGTTTCTGTGGCTACAGCGAAGGCTTGAGACTCTTACTGGTTATTGGCCAAAAGAAATGAGGGAGCAGAATGCAAAGGGATTTGTCATCTGCTCCTGTCTCTTCAGGAGTGTAAGGAAAGCACTGCAGGTCCTACATACAGTGGCCAGGTGGCCCAGTGGGCTTCTTCTCCTAGGAGAGCATAGTCTCAAAGCCTACCCTGCATTGTTTTGTAAAATGGCCCGCTGATGGATTCTCGATTTTTTTTTTTTTATGCTATTCCTGATCCTATTAGTAAGTGTAGTGTCTGCTTTAATTCAGGGGAAGACCATGGAGCAGAGCTCCCTTCAGGGTAGGAGCTCCTGGGCCCATCATCCATGGTGTGGTGCCCCCAGGAGCGAGCACTGCCCTGGAGCACTGTTTGTGATGGAGTAGTTCTCCCCTGTGACTCAGTACATTATGTGCCTCTACAAGCCTAATGGATGTTAATGCTGTAGATTGGCTTTGTTTCTGCATGTGTTCTGGCTTATGAATATGTGCTTTAAGAATTTGGAAGGCATCCCTTCTTCCAGATTCAAAATAAATAGAACACAGTAATGAGATTTGTTTGACTTGCCTCTTGGTAGGCTGATTTATATTGCTAGTAGAGTTGGACTCAGCTGCTCCTGTGTTGATGTACTGTGTAATGGGCAGCACTGCAGAATGGCCAAGAGGTACAGCATAGCAGAGAACTAAAATAGTCTTAAGGTAGTAGTATGTGCTGTGATTGCCCATTCTTTAAGAGTTTGAGTAAGTGTTCTTAGCCTTGAGTGAAGCAGCCAGATAACCAAGACAATGAAGGGTTCAGGAATGGATATGTGCTCACTGCATGCTAAATTTGAGGCAGAATTACATGAAGCAAATTTTATAGCTTTAGAATGGCTTATGTAATGTCCATGTTATCCTTCCATGCTTCAGCAATGTGCTATGGCTTTCTATGAACAATGTTAATATTTTGTTGTTGTTGTTGGGTTGCAGGCCAACTACTTTGATTGTTTACATTCTCTCTTTCATTGGGTTGCTGGTGTTTACCTTCACCCTGGACCTCGGATACCTTATAGTAGTGTTCGTGACTGGAGGAGTGCTTGGGTGAGCAATTAAAGAGCACTACAAGACTGACTGCAGTTCTGTTCTGAAACATATTTAAATGTTTTACCTACATAATTCTACTGTGTATTCTGTCACCATGATCTCAGCCTATGCCTTTAGCTCACAGTACAGGTTGGGTTTCACCTTCTGTTACATCAGAATAAAGCTAAAGTAACTCACTTTTCAGTAAATTTAATTTACCATTTTTATGGACCTGAGAGAGGTCTCTATGTGGTCAATTTGTTTGGTTCCAATACAAAAAGCTGTCTGCAGTGAAGTTGAAGCTTTCTCTTGTTCAGTGTGTAGGTGATTATAGTTTAACTGAGCAGATCTAGGAAGACTGGCTTCTCTGCATTTTCATTAATCTATACTTTGATAGCCCAAGCAACACGCTGGATGCTTTATTTGCTGTGCTCATAGATAGCCCATCTAAAAGCCTCAAGAGGTGCTGAGGGAGTGTTGCTGTATGCAGGCACAGAAGTCAAGATAAAACCAGAAATGTCTTGAGAGTTTCAGTTTAAAAACCAATCAACCAACCTCAGCTGCATTAACCTTTCCTCTTCCCATCATTCATCGGTCCCCTCAGCTTCTTCCATAGCAGCTTCCAGCAGCTGTTCAAGTGTACAGCCTCACTCCCTACTCATGGTCTCTTTTTGTCCTCCAGCATGGATATTTGGGCTGATCAAATGATGATGTTTGTGTGTGTCTTTCATTTGAAAGTAATTGGCTTCAAGTATGGAATGGCCTGGGGACTTGTTTGCAAAGGTTCTTTCTTATGTATGGTGGTTATGGAAAATAGGACAAACATGTTTTAACAGCTTTGCCCTAAAGAGAGAGATGTGTGGCTAAAATTCTTGCATCATACTGGGGCAATGAAGCAGTCACTACTATTTGGAATTACTGAATTCTGTTAAGTCATGAACACATGACAGTTCAGAATATCATGTGTGTATGTTAGGTTTTCTTAGCTGTAGTAACAGATGAAGGCCACACCTGTCATCCTCTTACTCTCCTCTTCAACAGGTTCTTCATGACTGGCTATCTTCCACTTGGGTTTGAATTTGCTGTGGAAATTACATATCCAGAGTCTGAAGGCACTTCCTCAGGTCTCCTTAATGCATCAGCACAGGTTACAGCATTTTATTTCTTCAAGTGAAATAAAAATGTTCAGGAATGCCACTGTGCTCAAGTCTAGGAAGGCTTTCTTAGACTTAGCTAAGTCTCTGCTTTGTTGCTATAGTCCTGTTTTTTTTGGTTTTTTTTTTTTTTTTTAATTTGGCTTCTATAAGATGTGACCTGGAACTTTAAAAGGTAAAATGATGACTCTTTTCTGTGTGATCCTGATGAAGTTACTTGTTTGTTTATAGATATTTGGAATTATCTTTACACTTGTTCAAGGAAAGCTCACAACAGACTACAGTCCTCGTGCAGGAAACATCTTCCTTTGTGCTTGGATTTTTGTGGGCATTATTTTAACAGGTAATTACAAGTGCAAGTAATGGCTTCTCTTTGATGTAAAAATGTAGGTGCTTTTAGGATGATGTTGCTAATATATGGACAGCCATCTGACCCCCATTTCTTGAGACGTGTCTTGAATTTGAGACAGATGTCCGTCTCCAGAGTGGGGTGAGAAATGGAAACAAATGCACAAATGGAGGCAGTGTGCAGTTTTCCAAATGCAAGAAATTGCTGGTCTACTCTGGAACTGTGCCAGTGTTTACACATGTTTGTTGTAGTGTGTTTTTATATTTTGTAATACTTTGTAATATTTTGTAATAGTTTTTTGTATTTTTTTAGATTTCCTAAGTAGTTCACCCCAAACTGTACCCCTTCCCTATACCTATGTTATCATTCTCCTTGGTTGAGATCATCCCCAAACCCCTGCCCTGACCCTCTGTCAATCATTTAGTATCCCATCCTCTCTATCCAGAACCTTCAGCCAAATCCGTCGTGTGATTAGCTGGAGGCCAAGAGTCAGCCCCCCAAGAAGTATCCTATACCTTGCCCAAAATGTCCATTCCTTTAGATTCCATCCCTTTAGCATCCTTATGGGTCAACAAATGTTATCTACTTTTTGTTTCCACCTCCCTTTAAATGTGACCTTGGCATCCCTCCCAGTGCTCTGAGCAGGAGGCCCCCTGAGGTTACAGGAGTCCCTCGGGAGCTCTGAATAAACCTTGGAATAACCCCTGCTGAGAGTCGGCCTTTTCCTCTACCACTGTCTTCAGTGTCTCTCCTGCTGCAAAGGCACTGGCCCGGTTGCCATCAGTCCCCTCGGGGCACAGAGAGTGTCCCCCCGCTGTCGGACGCATTGGGGGAGCCCCCCCCGGTGTCTGCCAACCCGGGGCTGGCCGGGGGCCCTGAGAGGCTGGCAGGGAGACGAGAGACACATGTTGACTCACAAATGTGCTGAAAGTGCTGAACTATCAAGCTTTTCTTTAAGTTCATGTGGTTTAAAAGATTTTTTTTTTGCCATTTTTTTTGTAATTTCCTACTTTGTGTGCTTTGTGAGGAGCAAGTTCAAATTGTCAGTGAGTTCAAATTGCAAAGAGGGAATACGGGTATTTTGACCATGTGCTGAAAGCAGCTTCTGTGTGCTTGCACCCTGCAAACATTTCCCTTGAAGTGCATGTCACTGCAAAGGTATAAACCAGCTTTCCCTTTTCCTTTTTTTCTCAGCCTTAATAAAATCAGATTTGCGAAGACACAATGTGAATTCAGGGATTATGAACTTGGACGTTAAAGCTGTAAGTGGTGACTCTTTTACCATGATTGTATTAACCTACTTGAATGCTTGACTTCTACTGGCAGAACAATATCAGCTGCAAAACAGTACTTGACAAAATCTTATGACTGATTCCATGCTGGTTTTGAACAACAGAGCCACATGGGATGCTGTTCTCACATATCTGGTTTTCTCCTTAACTCCCATGAAAAAAACTGAAAAAACTTCTGCTCTCAGAATTTCTTTTAATTTTTGAAATTTTTGAATATTTGAATTTTAAGTGGCTAATAATATTTTTTATTGCTTTAATCTTGCTTTTTCATAATAGCAGGGTAGCATTGTAAATTGTGAAGCCTTTTTGTTTATTGGGTTGTGAGGTCATCCTATAGACTATGTATTTTATTTAAAATACCTGCAGTCTCTTCAGATGAAGTCAGTGTCTGATAAACAGAAGCCATGCTGGAGTTTCTGTGCAGTGCTGCATAAAAAGCTGGGTTTGTTCTTCTGCTGACACTCTCAATTTAAAGGAAGAGTGAGCACAGCATTTTCTGATGATGATAAGGCTCCATGTTTCAGCAGCTTTTCCAAGCTAGTACAGTTACTAGTAGAAATAAAGCTCTCAGTGGAAAATTTTTTCAGTGCTGTGGGTTTTTTGATTGTTTAGATCAAGATATGAGACAGCTTTTTGGAGTCAGACATTGCAAGATCCTCTGCCATGCTTCTTTTTATGTAGGTGTCTTGCATGCCCAGCAGCTTTTGATCATCTGTGACCATCTGCACACTGTTGGTGTCTGTATGAGGTTCAGAAACTTCTGAGCTGGTACTGCCTGAGCTAACTTGAACCTGAAACCTGTGCAGCTGCATGTGCTCAGTGTGGCATCCTGTGGGTTTCCCAGCCGGGGTTGGGGCTCTCTCTGACTTATCTGCTTTCCATTATCACCTCTTCAACTAGCCTAGATCATTCATATTAGCCAGGGTGTAAGAAAAGCTGCAGTCCTTGCCCTGATGTTGCCATGCTTGATTGAGACCTGCCTGTGTCAATTATGTTCAATATCACTATGATACTGAACCTTCTACTATGGTTAAATATAATGGAGGAAAAAATGGGAAGTTAATCTTCACGTGACAGATATTTATATGCAGTAAATATATGCTTTAGAGTTATACTAGGAAACTAAATTCTATGTTTGGTCTCTTTTTTATTACAAAAAGAAGGGAAAATGGGATTTTATATAATTTGCTTAATTGGTCTAATTAACTACATATACTGTTAGAATCTAACCTTATAATTACCCAAGAATACTGAGTTTGAGAATAATTCTGTTGAATAACAGCTTAATTCCTGTTGTGTTTTTATTTTTCTATCTCCCTCTTCAGGTACCAGTTGACAGTCCTGTAGAACCTGAAAGCACTACATTAAAGATTCAGTCAGTTTTGTGAAGCTGAAGGAAGGTGACTCAGAAACGCACAAGTTTGGCTAGATACAGAATGATGTGAGCTAGTGTAATCACTGGATTTGTGTGTATGAGTAGTGAAATGTGTTTGTTGATATTGGTGGTAGTTGTGTACTGGAAGCTAGCAAGATGCTCAGTTCATTTTGCTCAAGATGCAAACAATTCACCTTTGTATGGAATATTTATTTTAACATTTTCAAGTCTTGCAGTTTCATTAGTAAAGAACTGTGTGAACACTCTCCACAGTAGGGAGATGTGCATTCAGGATGCATACTTGAAAAAAATCAGGAATCTTGAAGTGCAGTTGTCGTGATCAGAAGTATCTAATCTTCTTTTCTTGTTCAGTCTTGCTGGTGCATTTGAAAAGTCAAAGAGTAGGGAAATGCACAGCAGGAGGATGTTCACGAGTTCATTTTTTATTTTAAATATATCTGTATTTGAATATAAGCCAATGATTCCTTCTGGAAAAGTGATAGCACAATACTGAAAACAAGAGATGACGTGTGTGTTTCATACTGGCATCTGACATTTCTTTTGCCTTGAAACTTCTTTATAGGTATCAGAAGGCAGATAAGAGAAAACACTGTTCTTGCTATAGCTTCATTGTAGCATTTCTGGGGAGATGTAAAAAGTTCTCACTAGATAAATTGGAGAAAAAACCATTTCTTATTAAATGCAGTAAAAAGGATGACAAAGGCCTTTGATATCTCTATTATGAAATATTTATAAGCAATGGAACACTACCACACAAGTTTCCTCCACGGAATATTTTGAGTGCTTTCTCAGTTAAAGAGAGAGGAGTACGTGTTTACAAAGAGCCAGTGCCTTTACTTTGTAAAGAAGATCCCTGCCTCATCTTGAGTTTAATCAGTGCTGCTGAAGAAATTCCATTTTGTGTGTTAAACCTCTGAATATTTGTGGAGTATCAGAAAATGTGTTCTGTCCTTTTTATGAATTTTATCACTTGTCTTATGTGAAATTCCTGTGCTTGTGTAACTTAAATCATGTCTTTTGCAGTTTGTTAAAAGCTGTAAGGATGACTGAAAAGAAAATAGTGATATTTTCATTTTCTCTGATCAAATATTTTCTTTTATACCATCTTAGCTGCAAAATGAGCAGACTTCATTAACAGTAACTTTTTGTTACTTCATTTATCCGTATTTGGGATGGGGGTTTCTCACTGCAGTGCTTTTGAAAATTTTCTCCTTTACCTTGTGCTCTATCTACACACCCACAGAACTGATAGCACTACAATAATACTATTGCTGGGAAAGTCAGACCTGGGGTAGTAGACTTTTTGGAAACATTTCATTTTTAGCTGGGCAAACTGAGCCTGCAGGTTCAGTGCCATCAATGATGCTGTGTATTTGGGTTCCCACTGCAGATGCAGTGCCATCCAGAAGGTGGAATCCTGCTCGAAGTTTTCCACAGATTGCTACATTTTGGGGATGGGGAATTATTTAACTCTGTGCTGGTTTCAGCTGGGCTAGTCAATTTTCATCTCAGTGGCTGGCATGGGGCTGTGTTTTGGATTTGTGCTGAGCACAGAGTTGATAATACAGAGATGTTTTTATCATTGCTGAGCAGGGCTTACACAGAGCCAAGGCCTTTTCTGCTTTTCATCTGTCAGAAAAGGCCAGGAAGTTGGGAGTGCATGGGAGGCTGGCAGGAGACAGCCAGGACAGGTGACCCTGACTGACCAAAGGGATATTCCAGACCATGTGACGTACAGTGGGGAAGGAGGAGGAAGGGAGGGATGTTTGGAGTGATGATGTTTTCTTCCCAAGCAGCCATTGCACTTGATGGGGATGGCTGAGCACCTGCCTGCCCATGGGAAGCAGTGAATTAATTCCTTGTTTTTCTTTGCTTGTGTGTGTGGCTTCTGCTTTCCCTATTAAGCTGTCTTTATCTCACCCCATGAGTTTTCCAGCTTCTACCCTTCTGATTCCATCCTCAATCCCACTGGTGGGGAAGGGAGCAAGCAAGCTGCTGCCTGGGGCTTGGTGGATGGCTGGGGTTAAACAGCAACAAACTCCAACTTTAGTCTCTTAAGTACAATACATTTAATTAAAAGCTTTTCTTTTTCTTATTTCACTATAGACTCAGGAAAATCCTTTTGTATAAAAAGGGCCCTGAAAGTGTATCTTTCTAAGGTTAGCCTCTAAATGTGGTGATCTTGATTTAAACATTTTGTATGATAAATGCTTTAGACAGAAGAAGATCTATCAGAATAAACTAAGCACACTTGGAACACTTGCCTTGCCAAAAAGGGTTCATGTCTCTTTGCCAGGTCCAGTGCTAGGGAGAAAATGGCCAGGCCTTGCTGCTTCTGGAGGGATGAACTCTTCTAGAAGAGTTCACTGCTGAAGCAGCTGAATGTAGGAAAAGTCACTCTTGGCTTTTCAAATGGCAGGCAAGGGTATAGGAGGGAAAGGAGAGATACTTTCATTATGTCAGTCCTTTACATTGAAGCTGCCCCATTAAGGGATGTACAGGTTTTCAGCCTGAGTCAGAAAAGTGAAAGTTTCTGCCTTGTGACATATGTGGGTGGCTTGTCCCTTTGGAAAAATGATAGTAATGTGTGCCAAAATATATCTATGTTTTTCATCAAGATACAGATACAAAACATACTTATGTTCATGGCCCATGCATGGCTGCTTTGACTTTTGGTGTTGCAAAATCTTAACAAGATAATATTTTTGTAGTTTTGGGGAATTGTTTTCAAATGTCCAGTAGAAAGTCTTTGGCAGTGTCCAGGATGTTTGCTGACCTGTTCAGTATACACTGTTCAAAATAAAAGATTGAGTATTTTTGTTCCATTCTTAAAATTTATTTTTCAATTCCTTTCTTCACTACTTTTAGTTTCCAGTTTCTTTAGTTATGTTCAGCTGATAATTGAAAAAATATTCTAGTTCTGGCTCCTTGTGTTTTTTATTTTCTGCCAAATTACTTGGCTACCTTCTGAAAAGGTTGAAAGAAGATTTTGGCTTGCTGGAAACACTGCTGGGTCCCTGAAAAGAAAATATTCCTAATAATGAAGGCTTAATTACATCCTGGATTTAATATTCCCCTTCTAAAAGGAGCTTGAAAGTTGGAAACCTATAAGCTATTTTCAGTCAATGATAAAGTATTTAAAGGAAAGGCTCAGCAGCAGAATAAAGAACAAATCAGTATTTTTTATGCAATAGTCTTATCATTTGTCAAGAAATCGAGGTTCTAGCTCATGGCAGAAATAAATTTGGAGTAGTTTAGGCTTTGTGGTTTTTGCTTTTTAATTTTTGGATTTTAGCAGCCACCATCCACTCAATCAAACATAGAATCATAGAATGTTAAGAGGTTGGAAGGGACCTTAAAGATCATCTGGTCCCAACCCACCTGCCATGGGCAGGGACACCTCTCACTAGACCAGGTTGCTCAAGGCTCTATCCAACCTGGCCTTGGACACTGCCAGGGATGGGGTGTCCACAGCCTGCCTGGGCAACCTGTTCCAGTGTCTTACCATCCTCACAGTAAAAAATTTATTCCTGATATCTAAATTAAATTCCCTCTCTTTTAGTTTGTACCTATTGCCTCTTGTCCTATCACTACAATTCCTGACAAAGAGTCCCTCCCACTTCCCTGTAGTCCCTCTTCAGATACTGGAAGGTTGCTATGAGTTCTCCATGCAACCTTCTTAGCCTGGAAATTCCACATGCATTTGGAATTGCAAATAGGGTTTCTGACTCTTAGCCTTCAGATCCTGGCTCAGCCCCCCCAGCAAGAATAGAGTTGGGGGCTAAAAATCCTAACTGTTTAAAAAAGTAATTGTATCATGAATGGAATTGCACATCAACTAGGAGAGGATGGTGCGAGGAGAGGCATCCCAGTCCCACGCATCAGCTTTTGCTTTTCAATTTGCTTTTTTTCCGAGTATTTCAGGAGAGCTCTGGAGGATGCAGGAGAAGTCACACAAGGCACACAGTGGGGAGCATAAACAAGGGGACTGCCCCAAGTTCCCAGGAGCCCAGCAGGTTGTGCAATTGATAACTTTCAGCTACAAAATTCAGAGATTAGCCTTAGTATTATTCTTACCTGTGTGTTTCTTCCCAGCCACGGTAAACTTTTGGTAATTTCAGTGGAAGAGACTCAGAGAACATTGGCACATTCTTATTTAGGATTCCTGCCATGGCCTTAAAGCCCTCATTTCTGTGAACTGGTTGTGAAAATACCAGACCTGTAGGACAGAGTCTGGAATTGCTGCTAGGTAAGTCCCTCAGAAGAAGTATTTGTAGATGGGTGCTTGTCTTTAGTAACATCTGTTTCTGTTGCTAAATGCCCATGGTTTATGAGGAAGAAAGAGCAAGGGAAGAAGTGGCAAGAATACATATGAATCCTTTCAGATTCATAGTGATGCCTTGAGAGGCTACCTGGAACAGAGGCTAGACAATGTTAAAGGAATAAAGTAGGTATTTATTAAAAGGCCTTCAAAGGATACATCTTGGGCAGTACAAGAGCCCGGCCGTGGCTGCACCCAAGATGGATGACAGCTCACACTTTTTCAACTTTTTAAAGTTTTGGTCCATTTACATTTTGGGGTTTAATTGTCCAATTACAGCTTCAGGTTATAAATCCCATCCTCCCAGATTGCTCTCCTCAGTTATCTGTTGTTTATACTTTTTGAGCCCAAAGCTGCAATGGTGTCCTTGGTTCTCAGGCTGGAAAAGGATTGTTTTGTCAAACTAAACTGTGAAGAGAATTTGCTAACACTTTATATGAACTTCAGAGTTATATACTAATGCAGCACAGAATCTGGAAGATATGAAAGCTAGAACTTAAGGCATCAATAGGGCTTTTCTAACTTCAGCCTCTTGGTTATCTCTTTTGTTCAAGGCAGCTTGTTGTTTCAGAGACAATCAGTGGAGTGTGTAATTAGATCTGCCAGCCCATGCTGCCTAATGAAACAATGTTTTTTGAGAAATATTTGGACTATCTCGTGCATCTACAACCAGGTGAAATTGAGTTAAGCTGTAAACATTTATTGTATTCCTTTTCCATTTTGTGAACTCACTAGTTTTTCTGTGTGAATGGGAGTGTGTGACCTTTACAGTTGTCTTTCCATACATGTATGTACCTCCTCCTCAAGTGTTACAGGCTATTAATGTTTCATGGAGCACAAGCTGTCATTTTACACAATAATACGTGATTGCCCCCAGCCCCACCATTCGGTCTGAATTCAGTGAAGAGGGAAAAGTGATGTTAATGCAGGAACTAGAATGAATTAAGCAAAAAAAAAAAAAATTCCTAAGAGAAATGTATTTCTGTGTAAGACCCATGTTATTTACTGCTCATGTTTTTGTTCTACTCATGAAGATAACAAATGTGTTTTGCTGTAATGATTTGGTTTTGTTAGTGTCCAATTCTTTATTTCAAGAGAAAATTAAAAGTTCTTAATGAATATTCTCTGATTGCAATACTGTATGCATGTGTGTATGTGGATGGCATCATTCCTTACCATTCTATGTTACTAATAAAGTGTATAATGCCTAAATTGATTGGAGCCAAGAGTAATATTTTTGACAGCTGCTAATACAGCTGCTAATCTAAAAGTGATTATTTTTTTTTCCTTAGAACCTGCCTTTTAATGTAGGAAAATGTGTAAATGTATGATTACTGTGTCATTAATAAACATACTTGTACATGCAGGGCATGTATGCAGAGTATAGAAATTTATTTTACACAAGAGTATTGGCATCTAGAATAATTTTCTTGTGGCATGGAATTAAAATACTAGCATTAGTAGTCAAGTTGTACTGCTCTAGCACAAAGATTTCTCCTTTGCTTTGGAAAAGGTCTGTGAGGAAATGAAGGGGCAAGTCAACCCCTAAAGAAGAGCAATCCTAAGGCAGCTTCTTGAGAGTAGTGCAGATATTATTTTAATAAAGCCCTTGGTTGCCTAGAGATTATCTGGGGAGAGAGGATAGGATAACTTCTGAGACAGGACAGAAGTGAGACATTACATTCAGTTATGGCTAAAATCAGAGTTATCTTCAGTGGGAGCACAGCAGAACCCTTGTGAACACTCTGCAAGGGTTCTGTCACCTACCCTCAGGCATTTAGCCCAGGTGTGAGCCAGGCAAATTTGAGGAACCTGCTTCAAAGTATGTAGAGTCGTGGTAAGAAAATATTTCATTTTTTTTTAATCTCACTTCTCCACAAAGCTGGGATTCTCTCTTAGCTATTTTGGTATGGGAGATGCTTCACAGAAGGAGGCTGCACGTGCTGCAGAGCACAGCAAACACAAGCCTTGTGTCATAAAGCAATGCAGTTCAACACTGGGTTGAACTTTCAGGTGGGTTCTTCGTTTTACAGCCAGGACCACAAGGTCATGTTCCTCTTATGGTACCTCTATGAAAGCTGCAGGCAATACCCCCATTTAGCACTGTAATTTAAACATTCCCACAGCTAGGAAGGAACAATCCCAGAAAACTATTATTGTCTAAAGTTTCTTTGGGGTTGGTCTTTTTATTTCTTTTTTTTTGTTTAGATTCTCGGTCCTTCCAAGAAAACACTAGAAACCTCATCAGGTAAATGGGAAATGTGAAGCCATCCCAGCTATGATTAGTCAGATAATCATTTCTGTAGCTGGGAGGAGGCTCTGTGATCCAAAATTAACAATTACTCCTTCCAGAAAGTGATGTGGTTTGTGGATGGATAAAATAGGCAGATGCCTAACAGTCCAGCTGCTTCCTGGGCTGGAAAGGTTTCTTAGAAGTCTGCTGCATTTCCTCCTGCCTGTGCTTCACAATGAACTAACCCTATCTGACCATGTTCTAAATCAATATTTACAGCTCTATTAAACAACAACTTTCCAGAAAACAAAACAATAATATCCTGAACTTTGTAGAAAGGACTTCAGCAGATAGGTCACAAAGGCTAAGTATTGGCAATGGTTAGGCATAATTACTGGTCTGTGAGTAATTATATATTTGTGAGTAACAAGCTAATATCTACTTAATGTCAGGGATCAAAATTCAGCCTCTAGGATGCAAATTCCAGTGCTTCCTCAGTAAACTGCTTCTGCTTTTAACAGTGTTTAGACCACTAAAAAGGCAGTAAATAGTCTCTAAAGGGCATTGTCAGTATTGTGGCCTTGTGTTAATGAGTTTCCAGAAACAGACACAAGGTTCTACAAAAGCTACAAACTCCATGCAGATTGAAAAATCCTGGGGAAGTATTGAAGGCTTCAGAAGTTTTTCTAGCCTGCATTAGGCTGAACCAGAGAGTTCCCACTTTCTTTTTTCAGAATGGGGCAGTCCTAAGGTTTTTTAGATGTTGATCACTAGTTAGGTTAAGGTAAAAGAGGGACTGCAGATGACTGCAGAGTCAGTTATTCTTTTAGAAATCAAATTGTTTAGCTTGCTGCCAAGAGAAAAAGAAGTTAAAATATAACAGTGCAGCTTCCAAGGCTGTGCATGGCGTTTTCTCCACTAAATATTGGAAGGCAACTTGATTTTCTCAGAATAATTCATCAGCTGGTTCTGAACAACCCTGCAGGCATTAGACAGAATGTACATCCTGTGTGGAATGAAGAGGCACTGTCCCACAGGGGTGAGAATGACTCACCCAGAGATCATTAACTGGCTCCAGGGGACTTGAATTTGTGTTATCTTCTGCTCCCAATGAACAACTGAATTTTCTTCAGGTCCTAATGCTAAGGAAAAAAAAAAATTCACTTAGAGGCTACTGCCTAAAGCCTAGAAATACCATGATTTCTCATCTTGTCACTGCCCCACTGAAGCTTCAAAAGGGTAGAGAAGGCCTCAAAGGCTCAGAAGCTTGATAAAATTGTCCAAACTGGACTGTCACCAGGGGAGATAGAGAGGTCCCCCAGTTTTTGGGGAACAGAATGCCCTGTGGTCAGTGTGATTTTTCTCTGACTTATTTCATCTACTCAGAATGCGAGAATCTCGTGAGGGTTGAAATACCTGCATGCACTGAGAACATTAGGGAGTCTCCTTCGAAGTCCACAGCTTGTGTGATGACATAGCATTCCTGAGTTTGATTCCAAAGCTAGAAGGTGCTCTGTAGGCTTCAGTTTGCTCTGAAGATTACTATCATTCATGTCATGGCAAATAATGAAGATGGCTGAAAATAAGTAATTTAGTTCCAGATTACTGTATTTCCTTTAAGAGCTTTATTTTTAAAATGACCGTGGTATTTGAATTTTACTGTCACCTTCAGGTGCTTCTGCAGCATTTTGATTACTCTTCAATCATTCTCTGGAAAGGGGGACTCTTAATCTGCAGAGCACTGTCTCCCAGGGATGCTTGAAGTGATGCTTCAGATCAAAAATTGTTTGATGAAATCATCAGTGTCGTGATGACACCTTGTAGAACCATGGCATTGAGAACTGTAAATCACACATTTCTCTTTGCAGGTTTCACACAGCATCTCAATTGAAAGGCTTTTGGTGTTTGGGCTTGTGACACAGTCTATTGCTAGGCTTAATAACTTTTCCAGTCTACTTTTCTTTCTTCCTGGAAAGAAAATGCATTTGAGGAACTTTAATACATAAGGACGACATTTGGTCAGTGTTTCCTAACCAGCATCATACTATTCCTAGAGGGCACAGGTTACCCATAGCAGAACTAGACTGCTTAATTCATTTCTGATCAGCAACAACAACTGTGCTTCTAACCTCAGGCAGGCAGAGGTTTATTGCAGTGCATTCCTCTCCCCATGGAGGCAGGGATGACTCAGGTGCTCAGTGGCAGTGGAGGTAAGTCCTGACTCTCACCTCTGGTGCCACCACTGGCAGCTCCCTTGTGACAAGGCCTGTGGGTGCTGACAAATGCTGAAAATAAATCTCATTTCTAGGTAGCAGATTTTTTTCAGCCACTGCTGTTCTTTACTACCTGTATTTTTATTATGCAGTTCCCCTGGGAAAAAAAAAAAAAAAAAAAGTGATTGTGCTGAGTGGTTTACCCTCTGACTAAATGTTAAAGAAGTAATTAGTAAAATAAAACTATTGCCAATATTCATGGAAGGTTACAGTAGTGTTTTCTTGTTTTTGTAAGCAGAGCTTGCTGCAGAGAGCAAATCACGTGATATGGTGTCAAGTAAGACCTTCACAGCAAACTGTATTGATGTAATTATTTTCCCAAGCTACTGCAATGTTTGAGACTGAAACTTTGGAACAAGACAGGAGTAAGGCAGGCTAATTAGGATGCTGATGTTGTACCACTCTGGAACAACAGTTTCACCTGTATCTGATGCCATCAGTTGCAGATCAGAGTGAGGTGACTGTAGGAAGTATGGAAAAGGTTATTTCACTGTCAGCAAAGGCTCAGTCAAGTTACTAGGACATGGTGACCTGCAACGGGGAGTGGAAAGTGAAAATCTGCAAACCAGCTTTGGGGAAGGTCTGACTTACAGGCTTTTCATGACACTTGGATTTTTTTAGTGCTTTTAAAAATCTTTTTTTAATGCAAGGAAATCTTGCCTGTTGGACTAGTCTGAGAACAACTGGAGTCCATCTAGCCCCATCTAAAATAAACACTGTAATGATTTGTTGCAGTAGAATTATTGCAGGAGATCCTGGACTTGCTCAGGCAGAAATCAAAACATACTGCTGAAGTTCTTCATTGGTGCAGCCAAAGCAGCTGATGGCTGCTTTTTCTGCTAGACCATTGCAAAATAAACAGTGTGTTAAGAGTTCTCAGAAAGAGCTACCTTGGGGAAAGCTCCAAGGAAGCACACACTTAGGCATTTCTTTTATAGCTTGCTTTTTTTTTTTTTTTTTGAAAGTCTACTTTAGATATTTATTTTCCCAGTGATCACAGGGAAATTTTAAGAGTACAGAAAGTTGTTCTTATTGGTTACGCAAAATCACTCCTGCAAACTTATACCAACAGCCATTCCCATATTGCCATGGTTACATCCTTACCACAGACTGACCTTTCATTTCATTACTAAAAAAATCCCATTCCAGCATAACGTTCAATTTAGGAAAAAAAACCCCAAACAAATTTTGTATTCCTTTCAAAGGATCAAATGAGGTCACTACGGTCTTTTCAGGAAATGGGCCAATATTTGCATTGCAATAATGCAATTTACTTACAGCAGGCAAACTTTCTTGACCTGTGTTTTTCTGCTGCCCTCTGCAAAGCTGAACCATCCCTGTAGGATTAACCATTTTGGACTGCAGCTGCTCTGCTGGCTGCTAAATGCAGAAAAAGCCATTAAGATCACTTGGCCTGACTTTAGCAGAACAGAGTGCCCAAGCTGGTGTCAGGAAAATCCACAAACACCAGAGGTTTATGTCCAAAAAGGAGACAGAGGAGTCCTGCAATTTTGCTCACATAAAGGGAGAAAGTCCACCAGAGCACAAGCCCACAAAGTTTTCTCTCCTGAGGTTTTGGAGGGCGCAGCCTCCTTTTATCCTAAACTCCTTGCCCTCTTCCTTTCCCCATTGGCTGAGGCACTGGGAAGCCTTCCCAAACTGCCTACCACACATTCCCCCCTTGAACCTACTATTTTACCCCAAAGTTCAGAAACTCAGGCTTGTGCAGATTTTAGGAGCCGAGCTGTGTGAGCTCTGCAAGGAGCCTGCTGCCCAGAGTTAGTAGAGACATTAAGCCCCATTTCAAAGATGTTAACACCCACACCTTCTCCCATGAAATTGTTTGTAGGGACATGAGCTTTCCTCTCACTGATAAGGTACCCAGGCTTCAGGATTTTGCACTGAGGGCTGCCAGCTGGAGGAACTGGGCACATTCCCTGCTCCACCAGTAACTGATACTGGTGCAGCGTTAGTGTCCACTTTTACTGACCTGGGAAAAAACTCAGGTCCAGATCTGTCCTGTTACCATCTGATGGAAGGAAGGAGGAAAAGACAAGCTTTTGCTTTCCAGCACTGCCTTGGATGGCAGCAGATTTGAACACTCCCTTCTTGCACAAAAGAAAACTTCTGTTCTTAGGAGGGTTGGAATAAAATGTGTCTCCTGCCCCTGCTGGCTGGGCTGCTGGAGCAGCTGCCCTCTGGCTGCCTGCAGAGGCATCAAAGCAAACGCACCAGGGCCAACTTTGTGGGAAGGCTGTGGCTCTGAGAAGGGTGCTGTTGTGCACTGGGACCCGGGGAATTGCCACATGGCCTGGCTTGGAGGGCTCCAAGGTTGCAGAGCCAGGGCTGGCCAGGCAGGACAGGGGCAAGGGCAATCTGCTGACCAGCCCATCTTTTGCTGCAGTGCTGCTGCTGGCCTTGGTTCACTTCTGGGTTTGTTGCCCCCCTTGTGGCCCTGGTAGCACAGAGTGACATTGCTGTTCACAGTGAGAAGTATTTTCATGTAACAAGGTTTGTTGATAGCAGAGTCTGGACAAGGCCTTATAAAGGCCTTAGAAAAAGGCTGGAGCTGTGCTGGCAAAAGATCTGCAGAGCAGAAAACCACCGAATTTCCAAGCAGCAAAACAGGAGCATGAGACCTTGCAGGCCATGAGACAGCAAAGGACACCAGTTGTCCTTCCCCAGCTTGGCTGCAGCCCCCTCTTCTGAGGCCAGGTCAGGCTGGAGCTGCTGCCCAGGAGAGCCTTCTCCTGCTGGCTCCTTGCACAAGAAGGGCTGTTTGGAAACAATGGGTAATAGAGGAAGTGTTTTCCCAGACAAGTCCAAATAAATACATGAATGAACTTCCTCTGCTCAAAATCACAGGGCAGTGAGGGTTTGCTGTGTGGCTGGGCTGAATTCATTGCTGTTTGCAAGAGGATGCTTTCAGAGGAGGAGGAGAGTGGGACCCCTTGTGGGGGTGTGGGGGTGGCACTTTGGAGAAGAAGTCTGCTTGGAAAAAGTGCCAATGCTGATATCACCTTGCTGCCATGGTGCAAATTAAGAGCTATTAAGTTTCCTGCACTTGGTTGTGTAATTGCACTGCAGGGCCTTTTGAATGCTGCATTTAAATGAGTCTGCAATTGGAAATAATGAAGGTTAAAACCCTCTTACACGATGATTCTATGATCAAATTAGTTCCTTTGACCCAGAAAGCAGCTGTGGTAGCAATGAGCTCTGCATTAGGAGTAAGACTGTCGGTGGAGGTGCTGTTCAGAGCTAGCTTTAGAAAGGTACATCCATACAAAATGACTGAATTTCCAAGTCAAATAGGTCTGGCACACTGGGACTGAGTCTGGGCAGGCACCTGGTGTGAGAAGAAAACCTGCAAACAGAGCAGGGAGCAAGGCAGCTCTGCCCAGAGTCACGGTATCAAAATTAAGTGGCCCCATGAGATGAAGCCATTGGATACTGGGGGCATGATGCATACCCCATCCTGCTTTTACTCATCTTCAGTGTCTGTTCATAACTAATACCAGGGAGGGCTTTGGCTAATCCAAAGCAGCATTATTCTGTTTTTCCACTTAATTTGTAGCTGGTGAGAGGGTTATTAAGACTTTCCCTTAGTTGTAGGGACTTAGGAACTCTACTTTTATTTCCTTAGGCTGTTCTTTGAAGTTGCCTTTAGCTCCTGGACCTCAGCTAACTTCTGTCCTGCCTGTCTGGCCCACAGCTGGCCTTGGACACATTGACTGAATTGTGGGAGTTCAACTTGTCACTCTTCCACCTGAGCATCAGGGAGGAGCTGGTAAGAATTTTCTTTCTTTCAGTCCTGATTGGAAGTGGTCTGAATGCTGCAGACTGCTATGAGCAGAGCTGTGGTGTCCAAACCTTGCCATGCCCCTTACCTGTCTGGCCAGGGAGAGTCCTTCCCTCTGGCAAGGAGCACACCCTGACATGGTGGATGTAGGAGGCTTTGAATTGCAAAGCACGTAGTATTACTCTAATCTTCACTCTTCCAGGGTGGCTAAGGAGTGGGTGGGTGTAGGAAAACACAGTCTGAAGGTTCCTGGCTGCTCTGGGCAGTGAAGCAGCACTGAGCAAGGCTGTGACAGCCTCAACATGGTTGCCTGTTCCAACAGGGAACAAGGTTCTGGGATATACGTGACTGCCAGCTTGTGTATCAGCATTCTTGAGGATGACATTCTGCAATCCCAGCACTCCAGGCTCTGTCACATGCAGTGTGCCCCTCAGCTGCTCACACATGGACGCCACCACCTGCACTGTCCCATTAGCTCTAAGGTCCAGGACTGAATGATTTTCAAGCTTTCCCCTGGCTCTGCTCCAGTGAACTCACAGATTTTCTTGGCCTTCCTTTCTTTGCACTCTCTTGCTGAGCCTCCCTTGGCTCCTTGAGAGCCCTCTCCTCTGTGTCTGCAGCCATCTGCAGCCTCTCTGGGTCTCTGTGTTTCATCATCTCCCGTTGGGAACTCTTCTTGGTGCTCTCACATCTTGCTGATGTTCAGCATCATCTGCGCTCCACAAGGAGAGACTGTGCTTCCCCTGGGATCCTGCTTCCAAACCCAGCAGGGTGTGTGTGTGTGTGTGTGTGTGTGTGTGTATCATCTCTGCCCAGCATGGATGCACGTTTTCCCTCCAACTGCAGCGTTTGCTTGATGATTAGGGAAATGCAGGACATAGTGGAGAGGGTGAAGACTTCACAGTGCTCTAAATCCGCTCTGACCTTCACCCTTTTCCCCGGAATTGTGTTGTCATTTACACACAGCGCTCCCCACATTCAGCTCGGGGGGTTTCCTACACCAGAGTCTCTCGGGTTGAAAGCTGACACTGGGCAAGCCGTGTAAGCTGAAGCCCTTGATTTGCTTTAGCTGATGGAACAGCTTTTCGCTGTCCTCCCTCCTGTTAAACCCCCTGATGAGATTCTGGCATACCATGTGGCCAGGGGACAGCAGGGAGGATTACTGGTAGGACTCACAGAGACATCGGCTCCTGTGGAGAGTGATTAGCAACTCATCATACACTCCTGGCTCCTGAGAGCCTTCGGGAAGCTGATTAGGGCACCGCAGAAATTTATTCCTGTCTGGGAGCAGGGGAGATAGAGCGGCAGCAGTATCTGAGCGCACGGTCAGAAGATGGGAGCAATGTTTTTCAGACTATTTGGATCTGATGGGGGGTCACTCATAGCTCTAGGAGACGCATTACTGACACTGTTGTGCTTGACATGAAGAGCTGAACATCCCCGTCCGGGCGGGGCACAGCCATGAGGGCACGGCGGGCGCTGGAGCGGGCAGCACCGCCAGGGCGGTCTCTGCCGGGCCTGGGGCGCTGCTCTGCCCACCCCCCTCGGCAGCGCTGTGCCTTCAGGCCGGGATCTCACTGCCACCACCGCACCGCTGAGTGCTCAGCAGCGGATCCTCCAGCTCTGCTGGGAAGAACGGAACAGCCCGGCTCTCTCCGAGGAGGACTTCCATCCTCCGCCGTCAGTCACGCAGTGGGGACCGGGACGCACGGCTGGGCTCGGGCTGGGCTGGGCTGGGTTCTGCCTGAGGGGATCGCCTCGGCTCCGAGGGGCCGGGCTCGGCTCTGCTGGGTTCGGCTGGGCTGGGCTCGACCTGGCTCGGCTCGGTTCGGCTGGGCTGGGTTGAGCTGGGCTCGACCCCGCTCGGCTCGGTTCGGCTCGGTTCGGTTCGGCTGACGGCGAAGCGCTGCGCCGCCCGCTTGTGGTGTCCCGCGCAGTCCGGCAGGGGGCGCCTCCCGGCGGCGTCTCGGCCAGTGGC
>VZRH01002462.1:829633-871360 GCA_013397555.1 Urocynchramus pylzowi
GGCGGCTCGGAGGAGGAGGAGCAGGAGCCGCAGCGGGACGGCGGCTCGCTCTTCCTGGTGAACAAGAGCGGCTTCCCCATGGACGGGCAGACCTGGGAGCGGATGTGGGGCCACGTGGAGCGGGTGCACCCCGACGGCGGTGCCGTGGCGGCGGCCATCCGGAGCGCCGCCCGCCTGGCTCGGGTAAGGCGAAGAAGCCGCCGTGTGTCCCCTGGTGCGGGAGGAGCGGGTGACACCGAGCCCGAGGTCCGGGTCCGGCGCGGCGAGCGGCCCGGGAGGCTCCAGCACCCACAGCGTGGGAGGGTGTGACACGGCAGCCCGCGGGATGCTCTCGGGGCAGTGCGGAGCGGGAGCGGGCATCCGCTGTCCGACAGCGCCCAGAGCGGGGCACGGGGCTGCGCCCTGCTTAGGGGCTGCAGTGCCTGTCCTGGGGAGCAAGCAGAGAGAAAATGAGTCCTTTTAGCTTGGAGAGAAAAAAGCAGAAAACAAGAGTTAAATCTTCAGGGACTGAGTGAAGCACTCTGTGCAATTTAAAGCAGGTTTTTCTTTTCCTTTTGGAAACAGGCGTTTCCTTAAACACAGCGTTGCTCCTCAAATGTAACAAGGGATTTGAAACTCAGATATATCTTTTCCAGTATGTGGGAAGATTCCAGATGCTTTTGTCTGGTACGTTCCTCAGTAGAAGCCCCAAATAGCTCTGCCTCACCCAAGCCTTCTTCCTCCAGACAGCAAGTAAAATGTTGATGTCTGCTGTTGTTCCAAGCTCCTTGACACTGTGCTGCGTTACTGATCACAATGTCTTTAACACTCTCTGCTTTGGCAGACTTTGAGCTTGATTCACTCCTCCCATCGAGCAGCATTAACGTGAGCTGACCGCTGAAGTCTGGCTTGGTTCATACCCCTCTGCGTGCTGGGGTGAGATGGCTGGGCTGCTGTTGTCATGGTCCAAGCTGTCAGTGATGCTGACATGAACCATATGCCTGTTCTTTTCGTGGAGTAGAAAGGAAATTCTGTGCACAGGGAAGTCGAAATCTTATTGTGTAGGGCTGTATTGAGAAGGTGCTTGTCAAATAAGCTGCAGGCTGAAAAGGCCTTTCATCTCTCTTCTGCAGTGCTCAGTCCAGTGCAGGTGCAGAAGGGACCATCTCTCTCCACTCTGCTCTCCTTGTGCTGGAACCAGCCTTTGTTTGGATGGGGGAAGCATATCCAACTCAAGAATAATCAGGTTATGCTGAGTTTGTGGTTCCTTGGTGTGGTTCATCTTGTACTTACACAAACACTTGAGGTGGAAATTAAGGGGCAGGGACTGGGCAGAACTTCTTGTTTCAGCAGCCTGACCAGCTTATGCCAGTCTAGATGGCCTGCAAGCCCATTTGGTGTTAAGAGATGGCAAAGCACGTGCTAGACTTGATTTTCGTCCTTTACCCCCCAGTTCCAGAGCATGTAACTTTAACTGGTGACACCTGTGGTGACTGACAAAGCATCTGGTGAGAGACATGCCAGTGGCTCCAGTGTGCTGGCCTGCACACTGTGTTCCTGTGGGAATGTCCCAGAGAGCATTGCCCATGGCTTCTTCCTCAGTGCCACAGCTCTGGGCTGACTCTCTGTAGCATGTGTGTAAGCTGGGCAGAATAAAAAATGTTTTTTATTGAAGTCTGCCTGGCCAAAAGATTTGATGTTGATGATCAGTGCCCAGTGCTGTAGGAGTTGTACTCCTGTAGCACTGCCTGGAAGCAAAATCCCTGTTACAGTGATTAGTTTCTTCAGGGGCTGGAACACCCGGTGCCCTCTGTGACTAAGTGGCTCTTGCTGGCTAAGTGTGGGACCTCTGGGTTCAGAGGCAGTTTGAGGACTACCTGGTCCTTATTAGGGCCAACAGAGCTCTGGTGAGGAAATGAGGGTTAGGAGCAGGGTTTTTTTACCACAAAATAGTAATGGATTACCAAAGTTGTGATGGTAATTTCTGGGTCAGAGTAGGAATGTGAGTGGAGACTTGTTCCTTAAATGGTGGTACAAATTATCTTAATTGGCTTGTGCTGCTGGGTACGTGTCACCCTGCAAAAGACCAGGTACTGCTATTTGGGAGTGATGGGGGAAACTTGTGCCTGTGAGAAGATGATTTGTAATCTGCTTGCACTGATAGTTGGTTCAGGCTGAGTGAGTGGCATGTGCAACTGCTCCATTTCTGCATCTGATCTGTTCCTAATCCCTGGTGATGGGAGAGAGTTTTCATCCCCTCTCCAAGAAGCTCCACTTGATTGCTCTAATCATCTTGGCATTAGTCTCAGCAATCATACACGCAGGGTGGTAAGTAGCTTCTGACTGTGTCTCTGAGGTTGCCCTTACTGGAACAAATGCAAGCTGCAGAGGTGCAGGGCTGTGTCTCTCTCGGGAGGCAGAGTCCTTACAAAAAGCTGGCTTGTCTGCAGGGCACTTTTGGAACCTGTGGGGTCCCCACCTCTGACTGTTGAGCTCTGGGAATAGTGCAGGCTCACGGTTTGGAAGGGCTGTGCAATCCTTTACCTGTTCTGTCATCTTGGAGGTACTTGGAGATTGTAATAAATTCAGCCTCTCAGCAGCTTTGAGGACTCTTGCCTGTCAGCTTCATCCGTGCTGAGTGACAGTGTGCTTGCAGGGGGAGCTGGTAGAAATTGACTGTCTGGTCATTAAGTGAGACAGTGGAATCGGCCAGAATGAGTTTCACACAGGATGTCAGTGGTGAAGTGAGACTACAGCATTTCCAGCCATGGGATGAGTCTCCAGCTCTGCCACGTGGTCTTCTTGCACTGCAGCAGCTCCACTGTCTGGAGCTGCTATTCCTTGGAAAGACTGATATAAGGTCAAGGCTTTTCATCTGACTTGTCTCTGAATTTCACTTGCTTTACAAATTCATGGTCTGTAGTGCTGTGTCTGCATTTCCTCTTGCCATCCATGACCTCTTGCCTGCTCCTTGCTGCTGTGGATGCATACCAGGTGCTGGAGGGCTGCATCCTCAATCCCAACAAAGCTGAGCTTTCCTTCACTTGTTGTATCGCGCAGCCCTGCCTTCTGCTCCATGCTGGGTGGGTGCCCAGCATCAGTCCTCCTGCAGCTGGGGCAGGAATCAGGGAGGGAAAAATGTTTGGAAGGAGTGGGAGTGGTGTGTAGGTGTCCACTGCCTGGCCTGGCTGGCAGCATGGTGTGTGTACTGCCTGCACTGGAGAGAGGAGAGCAGTGCTGCCCTGGGTGGGCTCAGGCTTATGGATGCTTCTCCCTGTTTGCCTGGGATCTGGAGGGGCTTGGGCCTCCTGGCTCAGCACACCTGCTGAGGTAACTGTAATGTGTTCTAGGCAGTGGGAAAACCCTGGTTCTCTTTCCTAGGCTGTGCTCTGGTATCTGACACCATCATCCTCCTTGGGTAATGTGATCACCTACCTTGGAGATGGGGAGCACCTCACTTGGAGTCTGAACCTGTCCCCTCTGGTGCGGGTGGCCACTGTGGGTTTCAGGAAGGGCTGTGTCTGTTCACACTGGTGTTGTCCCTATGGGATGCTGTCCTGGGTCCCACAGCATGGTGAGGGCTGGGAAAAGGATGAAATCCCCACCTCTGTGGCAGCCAGGCCCCTCACTGTTTGGGGCTCCCGTTGCCTTGGTGTGTTGTGTAAGTGCAATGCATGCACCTAGAGCTTCTGCCTCTTTGAAGCAAAGGACTGAGTGTATTGGAGCAGAAATGGCCACCCCAGGAAGGTGTGACAGCCCTGCCATAATTCTTTGTCAGCTCCTTGGTGCTTCTGAAACTTGAACCTTATCTGGTGTGTTGAGTTCAGGTCTGCCTTCGTGCTGGGAGGGACAGGTGAATAATTCATCCAGCCCAAAGGGGCTGGGTGAGAAAGGAACCTGTGGAACCAAAAAAAAAAATGCCTCTAATGAAGAGCTTAGGCATGAAAATCATGATTAAGAAGTGCTAATGAGTCTTGCTCATAACTCCCACTGGTGAGAGGAGAAAGCCCATGTGTGCAGGCGTGCCGGTGCCCGTGTAGCACTGGGATGGTGGGGGCGAGCTGGAAGCCATGCCATCTGCTTGCCACTTACAGTATGTTTCTGTGTGCCAGTAGTGTAGGAGTCTCTGGTTGGGTGTATTTTCCCCCCTTCTCCAAGTTGTATTTACTGTTTGACTGTAGTAACTCGCTGTGTGTAGTGAATTGGGATTACCGGTGCTCATTCTCTGAAAGCAAACACACAATCTTAACGGAGGTAGGAACTGGAGAGGAACATCTTTGTGGCAGAGATGGCCCCATACCACCTGAACTTGCTGTTCTTATCAGTAGTTGAAGTATACTAAGGACAGTGATATGTCACTTTATGAGCTTTAAACTATGGTTATGACAATGTGGTCCCACAGATGCTTTTCTTTGCACCTTGTCACAGCTGGCCAAATTGCTGGTTCCTGCATTTGAATCTGCATTAATATTCAAATAAACTGCTTTCTCCACTGTGTTTGTGAGAATTGTGCTACTTCTTTTTAATCACGCTGCCCACTTTAATATCTGCTGACCCCATATTTTGCAGTCTCACCCCTGAAATAAGTGGGTTTGGGACAAGGCTGTGCCCCTTTCTTGCATGGCTGCAGGCTCAGGAGCCAAATAGCTGTGGAGATTAAATGTGGATTGAGGGCCTGCCTTCTTAAAATGCTTAGGCACAAGCAGATGTCTTATGAGATTTTGGAAAAATCCCATTATGTTGCCAGTCTATATCTTTAAGTGTCTTAATGTCGTTAAAATATTTGGGTCCCAGGTGGTCTTCTAGGTACTGTGCTCTCCCTCCCCAGCAAGTGTGCTGCAGACACATGGCAGATGGGAAATTATGCAGCCTGAGATCCTTGTCTCCTTTTATCTTTCTCTTGTGGTAAAGGAGGCCAGAAATGAGACTTGAAATGGCTTCCTGGGGGAAGGAGAACAGCAGAGTCAGTACTGGGACTCTGCTCATCCACACTGCCCTGTGCTGGGGGGGAAATGGGAAGCATAGACTTTCTGTGCTGGACTGCCTGCCTGCATAGGGTGGTGTTTGAGGGATGCTGGCGGCTCTGATGACCAGCCTGCCACGGTCTGTGTGCAGGGAAGGGCTGGCTCTGCTGCTGGGCAGCCCCTGTGGTCAGCAGGATGACTTTGCCTGATGCTCAAGTTCACGTGAGGCTTAAGCCATCTGTGCTGCCTTGTTGTGTTGCACTAAGCACATGCCGCTGCTCAGTAAATCACTTATCTGCTCTGCGGGGAGCGTGGCTGTCTAACCTCTTTATCTTTTTTCTTGTGTCCAGCCCTCAGTGCCTCCAGTGCCAAACTACAAGCTCTCCATGTCAATCCCAGAATGGCTCCAGGCAATACAGACCTACATGAAGATGCTGCAGTATCCTTCTCGAGCGTGTGGTTTCTGGAAAGAAGGCTGACTTGTGCCTGATGTGAATTAACAGAGCTTTACTGAAGCTTTAGCTGGTTGTGAGGGTTTGGGATCATTTGGGGGTAAAGGGACGCCTCCAGGGATTTGTGATAGCACCAGCAGCTTGTCATAGCAGTCCTCTGGGAGATGTAATTAACTTTAAATTATACTGAGAAATTTAACTGAAGTGACATTGGTGGGAATAGAAGTGCTTATTTTGAAGTTGATGTATGAGGATATTATGATCGGATCATGATGCCTGGAGAAATAATATGGCATCTCATAAAGCGACTAAGAGAGAGCCAGTGTTGTGGCAAACCCTTTGTCCCTCTGCCTTGGCAGCCCCTGTGGGTTCCCTGAGGATTGCCTCTGTGCTCAGCCTGCAGGGAGTGCTTGTCACTGGGGTGAGGGGCACAAGCAGCTGTCCTGAGCCCAAGGTGGGCAGGCTTGTCTGTGATGCAGGAACTGACCAAAGGCATCTCCCTTCTAGATGTCCCACCTTGCTTGGGGGATTCTTCGGGGATCTACACATCTGTCCAGCCTGTCTGTCACTGCCCCACGCCCAATTCCTGCCTTTCCATTGCTGACAGATAATTTCAGAGAACGTTGCTGGCCCAGCTGCTGCTCTTCTGTTTCCCTTTTTTCCTAAACTCTGCCTTTTTGTGTATATGTGTGTGGGGAAACTGGAGGGATGAGGAATGAGTGTAAAGTGCTGGTAAGGATTAAGAAAGGCTATGGGAGGCAGCTGGAAGAACATCCAGAAATAGCAGGCGTGGTTAGCTTGGTGGGGAGTTGTGGCTGGGATCAAGGCGGCGGCCGGGCCTGGAGCTGCAGCAGCTGCCATGGGCAGGGAGGCTGGGGCCAGCCTGCTCTGCAGGGCACAGTGCATTTCTCTTCTTTATGGCAGCCACTTGGCCAGGACAAGAGGCTTCTTGCTCACTGGGATTGTGCCAGAGAGGATACCGTGTCAGACAGAGCTCCAAACATTACATTATCCCGCACCTCACCCCGTAGTGGTTTTGAAATCCTGTGTTCTGCTACGGAGCAGGAGCAGGCCTTAGGCACAGGTTTGGATCTGTGTTCAGAAAAGCTTCAAAGTGGGCTGGGGAGCAGTGTCTGGGCTTCCTTTGGGGCTGAAGGAGGATGTATGCTTTGTGCAGAGCACCCTGAAAGGGCCTCATGAATTAGTTTTGAAGGCAGGAGGGAAGTAAAGCCTTGTTTGTGGAGATCTTTGAACTCTAATTGAAGTCAGTTCAGAGCATCCTGGTGAGAGCTGAAGTTTTTGTTTAGGCTATGGTTATACATCCAGCAGCTGTGCTATTTATGCCTTGCAAGCAACTCTTTGCTTCCATGGGGTCACCTGCTTGTGCCCTGGCATCTGCCTTGGTATCACCAGTTTTACTGGCATGAACATTCTGATGGGAATAAAATTTGGGTACTAGGTTAGGAAAGAGATTCAACTGGAAAAGTAACCTATCAAAAATAAGGGCAGTGGTTTTTTTTTTTTACAAAACCTAATTAGGTTTTTTGTTTTGTGTTGCTGCTTGAACAGAAATGCTCAAGGAGCAAGGAAGAGGCTGCTTCTGGTGATGCTGCTGTGTGGCAACCTGTGCTTCTAGGCAAGTGGTGCTGAGATTTGGTTGACTGTCTGCTGGCATCATTTGTGATGAACTTTTCTATGGTTAGTGTTAGCTAATGACCTTGACTTGCACATAGATGGTTGTTTTCATTTCAAGAGCATTGTGTTTTTTACAGAAAGGTATATATTTTCTAAGTGAATGGATGCACTTGCAATGGTTTTGGTTGACAGGTTATAGTTGAGCCATGTGGCTGATGGAGTTAAGACTTTTAAAGGAAATAAGTTTTTTCAGACCATGGATTATATTGTTTGGTTTGGGTAGGTTATGAAAACTTTCTCTTGCTCCAGTGGGAGACTTTTTTTCAAACTTGCAGCCTAGTAATGAGCGGGACCTAGTGGAAAAGAGAATTTATAACCTTCAAATGCCAAATTTGAGTGTCATTTTAGATGGCCAACTTTAATACCTGACTCTGCACCTAGTACTGTTAATAGGTCATATAAAAAGACAAGTGAAAAGTTTTGCTTTATTTCACATGCCAAGTGTTTAATATCTGTGAGTCAATGGCTTTTACTGCCTGTTTTGTTTCAACAGGAATTCAGAACTGAAATTCATCTTTTCAGCAGTTTTATTTTATTTCTTGATTGTTCAAGTTGCTTTCCTTTAACAGACAAAATACAGATACAATCACACGGGAACACAGTTCTTCGAGATCAGAAAAACCAGACCTCTAAGTGGGTAAGTGTCCCTGGAATTGGTCTAGTGCCCTTGTCCCTGATCACCAGGCATTCAAGCACTGCAGCACCAGGGCATGGGAGGGCTGAGTCCTCTGTGCCACAGCTCCTCTGGCAGGGCCACAGCTGCCTCTATTGCTGCCTTTGTGAGGAGTGTCCCAGCTTGCTGCAGGGAGGCAAAAGGACCATCGGGACCAACGAGTGGAAGGGCTGTTCTTGCTCAGCAGCTGCGTGGGAGCTGCTTGGCTGCAGGCCAGAGCTGCGTGCACAGGGGTGGGAAGACTCTCTGCTTATTGGTGTTGGGCTGGGAGGGCTGGGCTGTTTTTCTGAAAACTAAGTAAGTCCTGATATTCTGGTTGTGCTGAAATGCCCTTTGCAGGTGGTAGGAAGGGATTAGCTGTGCGAAATGCAGCAGGGTTTGGACATCCTGGGCACAGTAGTTTTCCCTGGAGGCTTGTAGTTCACTGTTTAAGTTGTGTCTGTGCTTCTGTCTTGCTGCTTGTCTTGCTGTTCCATCCATGTGGTGGGCTGGTGCTGGTTGGTGATGAGTTGTGCAGTGTAAGTATGAACATGTGCCCAGGGAGCCTGGCAGCAGAGAGCTGGGGTCTCTTGTGTGTTAGAACTGCATCATACTTAGGACAGCTCTTTCACAGAACCTAATAAATTAGCAGGTTAGGGCAAGAAGGGTGTTGACAATGTAATACTTTTATTTTAGGGTGAAATTAAGATAAGCAGAATATAATTACTCCCATAGACTGGTCTGTCTCTAGCTCTTCCCAGCTCTCTGTCAATAAACTAATGGTCCCTCACTCTAAAATTCCAGTTCCCATCTCAGCTTTGTGCTTCAGGTTTTCATCTTGCTGACAGCAATCTTTCTCACCTCCTTTATCTAATGTTCACTGCTCTGGTGGAACTAGTTTAAAACAAATCTTGTGCCTTGAATGATAGATGGGTTTACAGAAGCTTAAACCAATTTTCAAGCTGCTCACTCATTTTTAAATTTGTCCCATTACTTTTTTTCAAAGGAAGTGAAGGATGAAAATGAATTATGCTCAGCACTTACCACTTAAAAGGTCGTTGTCTTCCTGGGCTGGATAAAAGCCTGGCTTACTGCTCTTTCCTAGAAGGGAACAGATACAGTGCTCACAGCTGGAGATGTGCCTGTGGCTTTGAATCATCTCCCCAGTGGAGCCATTTCCTCTGTTTGTCTGCCTTAGTGTTTGCTTGGGGGCGGGTGTCTCACTCCTCTCCTTGTTGCTTCTTGAAACTTCTTGGAATGGGGTGGCAGGACTTCTGTGGAGTTAAGGATGGTGCCCCTGGAAATGATCCAACCCCTCAGGGGCTACCAGCTTTCCAGGCACAGTTGCCTGAGCCTGGTGTGTGCTGGACTCAGTGTAAAGTCCTAAGGCCTGTGCTGCTTTGCTCCTGGGTTGGGTAGATGTGAGTGCTGGGGGGAGTGGAGCTGTCAGGAGCATGTGTTGCTGCCTGAATCCTGCTCTTCTACTGCAGGGCTCTAACACTTGTCTGATCTTGGTTTCTCCAGTTTTGAGAAGGAGAACTGAGTGTGTGAGGCTGTCTGAAGTTCCTGTTATGAAACCAAAATTCCAGTTGTTTTTGTGAAACTTAGTTTCTGGTTTAGATTTCAGGTCTTTTAGAATTTACCTGGCCAAGTCAGGAGGATGAGACCAGACTATTTTCAGTGGTCCCCAGTGACAGGACAAGGAACAATGGGCAGAAGCTGGAAATTCCATCTAAGTATGAAGAAAAAAATTTTATTTTAAGGCTGACAGAGCACTTGAACAGGCTGCCCACAGAGGTTATGGAGTCTCCTTCTTTGGATATATTCAAAACCTACCTGTGCAACCTGCTCTAAATGAAACTGCTTTAGCAGGAGGGCTGTGCAGATGGTCTCTGGAGGTCCCTTCCAACCCCAGCTTTGGTGATTCTGTGTGAATATTGCATTGAGGTGTGCACAAAATCTTCCCTTTCTTTCATCTGTCCAGTTTTCATCAAAGCTGAAAAATCACCAAGTTTTTTTTCCTGGGAGTTGTGTTCTACTTTGCAAGAAATCTGCTCCCAGCATGTCAATGACAGGTGTCCCGTGCTGAGGTGACAGGAGCTGCTCTGAGCAATTTCTGTGGTGTGCAACACAGCGTTTGCAAGTTGATTGGGCAAGATGCTGAAGGCCTCCAATTGCCACTGGCTCTTGAAAAATGAAACTGTTCCCAGAGCTTTATTGACACTAAACACATTGCTGATTTCATAATGTGAGGGCTCAAAGCTAGTGAAAGTATTACGAGATCTTTGGCAGCCTCTCTTCGAGACAGCAGTGGCTGGACACAAAGAAGCTGAGTACTAGATGGAAATTGAATATTCATAAATTCATGTCAAAGTGTCCTAAAGCAGCTGGGGCATATTAATGAGTTCTTCTATTATAGAGGGAGGACTAGATATTGTAGAGATTTACTGCCAGCATCAGTGTGATGTATGAGAAAATAAAAATGCGTGGCTGAGCTTAGCAAGAAGAGCATAAATTATCTATAGGAGCTTGTTAAGGGATATAATCTTGCTGTAACTCAGTATTTACAATCTCTTTAAGAAAAACTTAAACTTTGGGAGTGCCAGACACCACGTGGATTTGCCTAGACTACAGTTAGCACTTTTAGAAATGCTAGATTTCTGTCGGCGTAGCTGTGCGAGTCAGGGTGGCAGAGCTGTGAACCTGTAAACTTGGTGTGCTGTTCTTGTTGTACTGGCAAACTGTGTTTGAAAATGTGCCTGGGTCTCACCTCTCCTGAGTTGACTGTATTTGCATAAAATCCAAATTCAGGGGTGTAGCTACATCCACTGTAGGAGTGCTTGGCTAATACAGGTATCCTGGGAGAGTGCCCTTCACAGGCTTCATGGTGTACCTTTTTGTACTAAATAGGTAAAGGGCACCCTGTGAAGTTCAGCTCTGCTGATCCATGTGTGCATGCATGTGATATGAATGTTTCAGACACCAGTAGGACTGGTTTTCTTTTTCCCATGCAGGATTATGCTGGCTAAACCTATATTAGACTTTTGTTGGTACAACCAGTCTGATAAAAAATGGTATTTTTGAACTGACATAGTCATTCTTTTTGAAACTCCAGGCTTAGATCATGTAAGAGCTTTAGGAAAAAAGTGTATGTCTGGATATCTAGTAAGATCTGTAACTGTGAATTCAGTGTCAACAAGCTGTTGCTACTGGGTTTACAAGGAGAGATAAGCCCTCTGGCAGCTTCTGTTCTAGGATGCAGGCATGAGGCACAATGAGAAACAAATCTCTTTGTCCTCCACAGAGGATCTGGGGAGGTGCAGTATTGTACTGTTCCCACCAGTTAAGTGCCAGCTAGACAGGGGAACCTACAACTGAAGCAGAAAGTGATGTTTGGGTAGGTTCTGTGGTCTTTGAGGAACTGGAGCCCAGAAGCTGCTCTGAGAGGAGGGAGGGACATTCAGTGGCAGCAGATCTAATGCGTAATCGATTGCAGGGAAGGAGCTGTCACGTGGCAGCAATGCCACCAAATAACAGGGAAGGGGAGATGGGAAATAATACTGTTTCCACACACCGTGTTATTAAGGAACACTGATGGGGCTGTAAAGAAAAATGGGCTCATAGCATTTCCAGACAATAGACTGCAGAAGGCATTTGAACATCTGCTTCTCTCTCGCACAAAGGGGGAATGTTACAGATATGGCGTGGTGTTCAGCATGTGGTGGAAATTCTTTTGCTGTTGCAACACTGTTTTTGAGAAGATTCACAAGATCTTTATCTGCTTTGCTGTTTTATCTCCTTTTGCTCCTGCTGGTGCCTTTTGCTTCTCTTTTGGCTTCATTATCATGAATGAAACTGCCAGGAGCCTTAGAAAAACTTGGGAGAGGGAGATTTTATAGACCTCATGCAAATACATGGGTCTGTGCAAGGAGAATTTTGTGGAAAAATGTGCTGGAGGATCTCTCTAAAAAAAAATTTATTCAGTCTTGTTGGAGTCTTTCTGGTGAAGGTAATGGGGAGCCTCTCCTAAGCATGGTCATCCCTGAAGGGACTCCAGTGTGATCAGTGCCAGCTTGTGAGATCCTCCAGTTTTGGGCATGCTGAATGGTTTTAAGAATTTTCTTACCTGTATATGAAATTGGGTGCCCCAAGTGAAAAATCTGGAAGCAAAAGGAATTAATGAGTCCTATGAGCTGTCTTTAGACACTGCCATTTTAAACAGAAAGCATCCTAAAGAGGCAAAGTCAACTCCTTTTAGGGCCTCTGTTACTGCAGGAAGCAAGGGAGATAGTCCTGGTTGGCTCCTGAAAACACTGAAAGAAATTTGAATCAATTAGCAAGGAAGTATCACTACCTGCCAAGGACTAGGTCTTGAGGGAGGAACAAGCAGCCTGTTCCTGTTGGCTACATTTGTTAGAGGCAGAAGTGTTCACTGTGTTCACTGGAATAGAGAGAGATCTGCCTGGCAGACGTCAGAGAGGGGGGTAAATGCCACAGAGAGGGGAGCTGCAGGGTGCTTGTCTTTGACTGTAGCAGTCTCTCCTGGAAGAGATGGGCTGCCCCCAATGCTCTCTGCAGTGTGGGGAGAGGGTGACTGTGGGCTAATTCCCAGCTGTCTGATACAAGACTGTGAAGAATAGCTATATATGTGGACTCTTTTCGGGTAACTGTCGAGATCTAATGAAAATCCCAGAAGCAAACCCTGCTAAGGCAGGGAATTTAAATCCTTGATGCTGTTTTTTAATTATTTTCTGCCTTCCTTAAATCTCCTTTCACAAGCTTAACTTCAGACTTTTTGGTCACTATTAATGGCTGGGACAGTATGATAAGAGTTTGGGAGTGAGGGGAAAGAGGGAAAGGGTGATTCAAAGAGCACCTGTAATGAGCTGTTCTCAAATGAGCTGAATGCTCTGTCATTTGCCATAGGTCATTTGCCATAGATCCCTTAGAGAACTGACAAGCAGCCTTCAAGCATTAATATTTGTGTTAGAGAACGTGGGGAGGGTGGGTGGTGGGGAAGGCAAAGATAGCAGCCTTTAAAAAGAATAAGGGAAAAGCAAAGTCTAGGAACTTTGAGTTTATCTGCAGTTCAAGGGAAGGGAAAGGCAACATTAATATAATATTAATATTGTTTGGGACAGTTTGTTTCTGAGAATTTCCTTCTATGAGCATGTAAGAGCTTTTGTCAACAAGGGAGAAGACGTGGGTGTAATAACTCCTTGTTTTAGTGTGGCTTTTGATAAGGCCACATCTTATCTCTGCAGATAAGGCAGGGACCTTGAGTCTAAATAAAACTATTCATGTAAGGACCCAACTTGGTGAAAAGCAGCACGTACAAAGTGGCACTTTACCATTCTTGCCTAGCAGAGGTTGTCAGTTGAGGTGTGCAGTGTCTGTCCCAGCTCAGTTTTTCCTTAATGGTATGGGTAAGACTAAATGTTTGCTGATGGGTCATTTGCAGTTGAGGCTGGACAAGATGACAAGGCTTTGAAAAGTGAAACTGGGATATTTAGAGTGGTCTCTTGGGCTGGAACAAACTGGAGGTAATTTAGTGAGGGCAAATGTATAGGAGAGTTTGTGAGTAGCCAGCTGTGGAGAGCAAAAGGCTAGTTTTGCAAAGAAGAAGCTGAGCTTAAAAAAATAAAAGAAACCAAACAAAATTCACCAAAAAAGCCCAGCCAAAAATTCCCCACCCCTAACAAAAAAACTTCCCACAAAAAAACTTCCCACAAAAAAAAAAAACAACCCACAAAAAACCCCCACCAAAAACCCCAAGAAAAAAGCCCACAAAAAGCCACCAGAACCCCATTCAGTGCAGGCCAACAGGGAAAAGCCAGCAGCATGCTGGCTTGGTTGCCAATATGCACTGAAAGATGGATTCAGAAGGAAATTGGTCTGTTTGTACTGTTGTGGGCTTAGCCAAAGGACTGTGAGAAGTGAGTTGGTTGAAGGGATTCCAAAATTGAAAGAAACAAACGTTGTCCTAAAATCATAACCTCAGGGGGAGTGAGGGAGGAATTAAATAAAAATTGGTGTCTGCTTTCTTATTTTCACAGAGGAGATGATAGATTACAGTCTTTTGCATATACAAATCTTGTCTGTAGCAAGAGGAGAGATAATGAATGGTCTCTATGCCCACTGTGGAGAGCAGAAATAGCTCCTGATTTGATTTGCAAAAAGGGAAGGATTTAGTTTAAACATTAGAAGACCTTCTTAGATGCAAGGTTAAGTATAGGCTAGATTAGCTGGTGGGTTCCCAGGCTTTTGAGAAGCCAGTTGAAAGCAGACTGAAAAATAATCTGTGGGGAGTGGTTTAGATTTGGCTTGTGCTACCTTGGGCAGAGCAGTGGCTTGGGGATTCTCCAGGGGCTCTGCTTCCAATACAAACACAGGGTTTAAGGCCGTGCTTTGACTCAAGCTTGTTAAAAGTGGAAGAAAAACTCTCAGTGGCTCTTGAACTGGGTCATGCACATAAACCCTGCGGTCTGTGCAGTAAATGCAGAGAGAAAGCAAACTGTGTGCACAGTGCTCCCCAGGACGCTGGGTGGGTGTGTGGGAGGGCACAGCCTGCCCCAGAAGTGCAGGTGGATGCTGCTTTGCTGGCAGCTGGTGCTGCTGGTGGTGCCTCCTGGGCCATGCTGCCCTCTCACAGACCCTGTCACTGTCCTGCTCCACTGGTATCTGTGAGCTGCCAGGTCCCACTGCAGCTCCTGGGTCCAGGTGCAGGCTGCTGTGTGTGCCTGAGGAGGAGATGCTGGCCCTGCCCCTCACACTGTGTTATCCAGGTGTGTTTGGTTTGTGCCACACCAAATGGCTTGCAGCTAAATGGTTTTACATCTCAACATTTTTCCTCATGATGCTCATTCATAATCAGCTGTCTTTTTTTTTTTATTTTTCTTTTTTTTTGTAACTCCCATGTAGTTAGAAGATAGGAAATCCAGTGGATTATCTTGTTTATGGATACCTCCCAGGCCTCATTTGCACATAACACTTCTGAGACAGAGACTGGGCTTTGCAGTGGCCACTGTGGTGACCAGCAGGGAGCTTCTGTGGGCGATGAAGGAGCCCCATTGTGTGCCCTCCCCGGGGCTGCTCTGGGCTTCCAGCAGTTCTCTGGGGTTCTGTGCCTGATTGTGAGCCTGGAGGAGGCAGGCAAACTCTAATTAGTCTTCTGTACTGCAGGCAGGGTGTAAGGGGTGGTTGTTTACAAATGAAAAGATAATTTCTAACTTGGATAAATGGGACAGAAATGGCTGTGACAGGCTGTAATAGCAGTCACTTACTCTGTTGTCACTTGCATTCAACACAAGGTTTAAAATGCATGAGGTGGGGGAAACAGACTGATGGTTTCAGATGCATATTTTCATAATCTTCTGTAATACAAATATTTTTGTCATTTAATCTTGTATTTCCTTAGAGTAGGGATCTGTTTACAAAGCTCTTCCCAGAGAAAGGATATGGATAGAAGAGACTGCAAAACAAAAGTTATCCTTTGGCTGTGGTTTTTTTTTTTTTTTGGGGGGGGGTGGTTTTCTGATGTGGCATTGGATGTGACTCTTCTGGCATTTTTTAGGCTGCTGTCAGGTTTTTTTTTTCCAAACTGTCCAGGATTTCAGGATCTGTTTGTGGAAGGGGATAGGCTACCTACTGGGTTAATAATGCAGTGTCAATCTGGCACAACAGCTTTCTCAGCTGACCTGAGGTTGCTTGTTGCTTGTCACAGTGTTGTCCCTGTCAAATAATTGTACTCCAGAGATAGTGTCTAGATTGTAACTAAACTTTGGGAACTTGCAAAATCCTGGGCACCCGTAGTTTCCTGCACTCCTGCAGGAAATTGTGTGCATTTTGCCACTTTCTCTGTCCACAGAAGATGTGGAGCAGCAGCAAGACAATATCTCAGTTTACAGGGGTGTGAAGTGTCTGTGTTGGTAGAGCTTTCTGCGGAGCAGGCTTTTTGATAAAAATAAAATCTGGTCTGCAGCCATAGCTGTGGGATTATGGAAGCATTTGTAGCTTTTAGGGGGCCATGTAACCATCTTCTCTCTCCTGGTTGGTTTGTTTGTTTTTCCTCCAGAGGAGAGCCAGGCTTATTTTGAAAATAAGCTAAACCCAGTCCTGCTCTGGGATTTCCATGATTGCCAGCTCGTGCAGTTCAGCAGGGCTTTGTGTTACAGTCTGAGGTGATGCTCAGGGAGTTGCTGTAAGATGCAGAGAGGACTGCAATCCTTCCATTCACCTTCAATATCTGGTTTTTTTCCTCTTTCTTTTTTTTTTTTTTTTTTTTCCCCCAGCCTTCCTCCTTATATGATTTTGTGGATTCTCTTCACTTTTCCCTCATTTATTTTCCATTTTGTTCCCGTCATTTTTCTCTCGGCGTGATGGAATAGAAGCCTCCCCCTCTTCTTCTCTTTTATTTCGCCAGAGGGACTTGAAAGGCTGTAAATCAAAGTCTCTCGGAGAGGTCCTTGAAGGAGGTCGCAGGCGAGGCTAAGAAAAGGAGGANTCCTCCAGAAATTAACAGGACTCTGCAAAGTCACTGAAGGGGAGAATCAAGTTCCCCAGCTCTTGCTGAGATAAGAACTGGAGGTTCCTGGCTCTTGGTGTATGAGAGGACCTTTTGATTCCTGTCAATTGCTCTAGCTGGAAGAACTGAAAACTGTTTTGTTTCTGTTCTAGGTTGATGGAGACAGCAAAAGAAATGACCAGGGAGTCCTTACCTATCAAATGCCTTGAAGCAGTTATCCTGGGGATGTATCCTTTCACATGCCTGTGACTTTTTCCACTGCAGCTCTGTTGAATACATTGCCCCTCATAGATGGTGTTTGAGAGGGTCACAGCCAAAGGTGAGTGCCAGCAGCCTGGGGAGCTGCCCTGGTATTCATCACCAAGTTGCTGAGTTGCCTGGCCTTGTAGGTAGGAGTTGGGGTGCTGTGTGCCAGGTCACAAGTGTTGGGATTTGGCCATGCAGACTTTGCCTCCTGTCCTGGTAATCTGCATCATGTCAGGATCTGACCCAAAGTGCCCAGATAAGTACCTTTCTACACAATCCTTGTTTTCTTTGTTAGCATTTCTCTGTTGGTTGTTGTTGGAGCTTGGTAACACCCGAGGATGTGGGTTCTGTTCTGTGTTTGTCTGATGTTTATGTGGCCAAGTCGTGTTAGCTTTTGTCTTTGAGCCCACAGCTGTGCTTTGTGCAGAAACATCTGTGTTACAGTTAAACATTTGAGCTTCCCCTTAACATAATGCTTGCTTCCTACTCAGTCTTCAGTCATTTAGACACTGACTTGCTTCTCCACCCCCTGGTGCTGTCACTGATTAATCAGCCTGCACCATCCTAAAACATTGGAGGAGGGCAAGGCAGGGCTGCAGCAGCAAGGTTGCCAGACACATCTTGTCAGAAATGATCAAGTTTCACTTAAAACAAATCCCAGCTAAAAATAAGCCCCAAAGCACACCATCTCCTGGGATGTCTCTGCAGCGTTTTGCTGGCTGCTGCTGCCCCCTCCCGTGGGAGAGGGAGCTGGCAGAGCCTGGCAGGTAGTGCCTCTGACAATCCATGGCTGCTGGGGCGTGGGAAGGGGATGGGCTGAGCAGTGTGTGCCAGGGATAGGCCTCACGTTGGAGTCTGAGAGGTGGCTCTGGCTGACAGGGTTTCCCCTGGGAATGCTGACAGGCTCTGCATGCAGCTGGAGGGATTGGGGTCCTGGGGGCTTGATGTCAACAAGAGACTCAAACCTCCTTCGAAGTCCTTCCAGAAGGAAAAATCATAGAATCATAGAATATCCTGAATTGGAAGGGACCCACAAGAACCATTAAAGTTCAGGCCCTGTGTTGTCCAAATGCTTCTTGAACTCTGTCAGGCTGCCTGGTGCTGTGACCACTGGGGAGCCTGTTCCAGTGCCCAACTATCCTCTGGGTGAAGAGCCCTTTCCTAATATCCAACCTAAACCTTCCTGACACAGCTTCAGGCCATTCCCTTGGGTCCTGTCACTGGGCACCACAGAGCAGAGATCAGTGCCTGCTCCTCCTCTTCCCCTCAGGAGGAAGTTGTAGACTACAGTGAGGTTTCCCATCAGTCTCCTCCAAGCTGAACAAGCCAGGTGACCTCAGCCACTCCTTGTATGGCTTCTCCTCAAGGACCATCTTCATTGCCCTCTTTTGGATGCTCTCTAATAGATTTTTATCCTTTTTGTATTGTGGCACTCGAGGTGAGGCCGGCCCAGTGCAGAGCAGAGCGGGACAATCCCCTCCCTTGCCCAGCTGGCAGTGCTGTGCCTGATGGCCCCCAGGACATGGTTGGCCCTCCTGGCTGCCAGGGCACTGCTGGCTCATGTTCCCTGTCTGAGATGCTACTCTCCAGCCTCTCATTCCCCAGTCTATCCACACAACTGGGTGTGCCCTGTCCCAGGTGCAGAATCTGGCACTTCCTCTGTTAAACTTCATAGTTTGGTGATCACCCAGCTTTCCAATTTGTCAGGGTCTGTCTGCAGGGCCTCTCTCTCTGCCCTTGAGAGAGTCAGCAGCTCCTCCCAATTTTGTGTCATCAGCAAACTTACTAAGCATACCTTTGAGTCTTGCATCCAAGTAATTTGTGAAGACCTTGAACCGGCCTTAAAATGGAGCCCTGTGGAAGCCCACTGGTGAGTGGTTGCCAGCCTGGTGTAACCCCATGTGCTGTAATCCTTCATGTCTGACCCGTGAGCCTGTTGCTCACCCATTGTGTTCTGTATTTCTCCAGCTGTATGCTGGATATTTTGTCTAGGAGAATACTGGGAGTAACAGTATTGAAAGCTTTCCTGAAGTCCAAAAAGTTTACATTAACTGGATTCCCTTGAAGTGATGTCACTGGATCTGTTATGCTTGCCCTTGTGTCATGGTTGTGTCCCAATCTATTTGAGGATGAAAGGAATTGGGGAAATAATCCCCAGGTGGAGTTTATGCTGCTCTGCAGTGTCAGTGTGGCTTGCAGTGCTGTATTTCTAGTAGTGAATTGATTATTCCACATATCATGGGAGCAAAGGGTGATTAGTGGCCTACAGATAACCATGATAACCTGAAAGTGTTATTGCTGGTTTTTTTGCTTGCCTCAAACCTGTCTTGTGGGCTCAATTTGGTGGTTTTGGGGTTTTTTTTGATGAGAAGTGAAGGAGACAAAATAGTCAAAAGCTATATTTTATACTATTTGTTGTCATTTGAAGTTTCTTCAGAGTTAAGATGTGTATGAATTTTTCTGTCTGTAGATGCTAATTTAAAAACCCCAAACTTATGGCAAACTTTTTTTTTTTTTAATTGAGAAGGTTTAGCCAGGGTTGTGTATGGGACAGGCTTGTCTTTCTAGGACTTCTGATTCCTATTTTGGAAGTCTCTGTCTGAGATCAGGGACTGTCTGCTGGCTGGTGGTCTGGTAACAGATGCATTTAGGTTTACAAAATTCATCCACTATAAACCCCAGATATTTTGCTTGAGGTGTGGCTACACAAAGAGTGTAGCAGTGGTGAGTGGGTGGGCCACCTGAATTTGTGTGTCTGGGAAGTGGCTGGTAGGGAGTCTGTGCCAGTATGGAACCTCGCAGTGCTGTGATGCAGGTGCAGCATGAGGGGTTTTGGGAGGCATCTTTGGCATGGCACATGAGGAGGTTTGCTGGTTTTTGGCAGCCATGAGATTTTGATCTTCAGCATTGCCCTCTGGATGCAGCCACGGTGAGGCCAGAAGCATTCCAAGGTCAGGTGCTTTCCAGTGACGATGTGCTTACCCTCTCCTGAGATTCCAGCCAGTGCCTTCACACAGGCCTGAGCTGAGCAGCCCTGTGTGTGTGCTAACCTCTGGTTCCATTCCATGTATCTAGAAATAAGGTACTGCTGTAATTTGTGTGCTGGCAGGCCTTGAGTGTTGCTTGGAAGCTGAAAAAGCACAGCCCACTCCAGCAGACCCTCGGCGTGAGCCTTCCTTCAAAGGCCGGCTTGCGCAGAGCAGCTTAGCGAGATGTCACTTTAATTGAGCTGCTCACTGTTGCCTTTTACTGTATGACTTCTTATAAAATGCTTCTATAATCCCTCTTGGTGCAGAATTAAATTTTGCATAATTGCCTGTGCACTTGATCTTGGAGCATTTTTATAGGGCAGTGAGGTAAAATACTGAGCTACCCTGTCTGCACACACCAAGGAAGCAGCTGCTCTGAGATGACCAAAAGCTCAAGCAGATCTTCCAGTATTATTTTGCAGCAGTCTGCACAGCTCTTTTTCTCTGTGTAGCTGTCTGAACTGGCTTCATATCTCTCTGCTTACATGATCTGCTTGTCAGTGCCTAACCAGAAGCATTCCTCCTGCTGTCTTCCCCAGGGCATTTCTCAGTTCAGTTGTAAATCAGCTGAGTAATGGTGCGTTCAGCCCACTCTTTCTGAGCAAAGATCCAATTGATTTGAGCTCATGAAAGGGAATAGTAAACCAGAAAGTGCCAAGGGAATTTTATCTGTGCTGCATTCACTTTATTAAAACGTGGAGAGCAAAATATCAGAGGGGGAGAGGGAAGCTGCACACTGCATCCCTCCTTGGGGAGTCTTGCGGAGCGTGTCCGCGTTGGCTGAGCATAAATCACATAAATCGCTCCCGTTGCCTTCAGCATCCTTCTCCCAGTTCATGTGAGGTAACGCTGGGACCCATGCAGGGTATTAGAGCCCCTGGCCAGTAATATCTTTAAACAAGAAGAGAAGAGCAAAAGTGTCTCAGGAGTGAGAAATTATTCAGTAGCTTCTGCACTGTTTCTTCTGTGGATGCAATCCGTTGATGATGTTTATCACCGCTGGAGACATGGGTCCATCCATCTCTTCCAGGCCAGCAGGTACATCCTTGGGCTGGAAGTGAGTGTTTTCAGTAAGGGGGAGAGTTTCTTGCAGTCATTGAAGGATATTGATGTCTGTGTAGTGCTCTTTTTTGCCTCCTGCATGCTTTTCTACAGCTTGACCCTCTTGCTAACTGAAATATGGGAAAGGAAGATGGTGCTGAATGTCTACAGCCCCTGTGGTGGCTGTGAAGAGCTGGGAGAGAGCTTTTAATTGCTTACATTATCATGGTCTAATCTTTAGATAGTCCCACCTCTCACTGTTGCCAGGCACTGGAGAGTAGGTTTCTCAAGCTAAGGGTTGTCACCCTGGCAGTCCTGCTTTGGGAAGCTGAACCAGCTCCTTGAGCCTTTCCTATATGGACCTTGGAGCTGCCAGGGGGAACTCTGGGCCCTCTCTGTAGACAACATCCAGCTGTGGGCTCAGTAGACTCTGCCTCACATTAAGCAATCCCAAGCCCATGGGAAATGCTATCTGATTCCAGCTGGAAACCTCTCTAAGTGTTTATTGCTGGTGGTTGGGGGCCCTCTGAGCGGTTGCTTGGAAAACCAACTCTTCTGGTTTTACTGAAGCCTTATTGATGATTTTGAGATTTATTTTCCTCCTGCTCCCCATGCTGCTCTGTGCTAGCAGCTTCAGCATTGCTAAGAACTAGAGCTGTTTCCTTGCTGCCCAGCCTGCTGCCATCCCTCCATCTTGCTGCTGCTCAGTGGCACTTGCTCATGGCTCCAGCCCATGGGAGTGGCTGAAGGGGGGGCAACCAGACACCCTGTAGTTTTCTGTGCTCATCTTGACCAGACTTCAGCAAAAACACCCTTGCTGGGCTCTCAAGACATGAAGCACTGCCCCTTTTCAGGTATGCATTCCAGCACTTCTCTTGTTAAACCTTGTATGGTTGATTGTTGCCCATCTCTCCAATTTGTTGAGGTCTCTCTGCAGCACCTCTCTGCCCTTGAAGGAGTCAACAGCTCTTCTCAGTTTGGTGCTGTCCCTAAACTTCCTTTGAGTTCTGTGTCCATGTTAATAATGAAGATACTGAAGAGACCTGGGCTGAAGATGAAGCCCTGCAGAACCCCTCTAGTGACTGGACTCTGGGCTAATGTTACCAGTTCTTTAGGATTTTCTTGTGCCTGACCTGTGAGCTTCTTGTGCTTCAGTTTCTGCCCTGTTTCCTCTTATCCTGTTGGTTTGCACCACTGAGAAGAACCTGGCTCNCCTTCGGTTTCTGCCCTGTTTCCTCTTGTCCTGTTGGTTGGTTTGCACCACTGAGAAGAACCTGGCTCCATCATCTTGATTGTCAAGAAGACCCAGGATTAGGAGGCCGCTGAGCTTTGCAGCAGCTGCTTTTGCCCTCTCCTGCTCTGCACTGCTTCTCTATTGTGACATGTAATTCACTCCCTGACTCTCCATCCTGCAGTTACAGTCTCAGCTCAGGAGTGTGATTACAGCTGCAGCATTGCTGTGTGCTTGCCTTTTGTTTGCCACAATACAGCTCTCCTTGGGCAGAGCAGAAAGGAAAGCTATAATAATGATGCATGGACAGAGAGGAAGATCTGATGTGCCTTTCCAGCCCATTTGCTGTGTATTTCATCTCGGGTGGGGACTCTCATTAACCAGTCCCTCAGCAGAAGCAACCTATACCTAAAGGTTAATTTCCACAGCAGTTGTTGCTGGGTTATTTGATGGTGGGTAATTTCTGCCCTCAAAAGATTCTTTTACTCCTACTAAGTATTTAATGAGATTAAATTGCAACTTCTCTGAGCCCTCGTGGCAGAAGTGTGTATGTGTGGCAGGTGGCCACCAAAGCTTTGTATGGACTTAACAGAAAGCCACTTGGGGAGCAGAGTGAAAACCCTTTCATAATGAGGGGGAAAAATAGTGGTGATGTTTGAAAGCTTCATAGGTGTTAATAAAAGGTAGTGCTTTTTCAGTTGCACAGAATGATAAATACAATGGGCTTTTGCAGGAATCGGTCTGTAGGACACAAAATATTGTAACAGGACTTTGATGTACACAGGATGCACCTTTTAAGGCCTGAAGCAAGGTGACCTTTTAAATGAGGTGAGCGTGTGCTGAGTTTTCCAGTTGACATAATGGCACTGGGCCCCATTCTGCCTTTGCAGTGTATTTATAATCTTTAATTATAAATCATCTACTGATGGTGGGGTGGAGCTATTTTTCTTGGAGAAGCTAGTCCTAAGGCAGCAGCGATCCAGGGAGACCACCTAAGGCAAATAGAGCTGTTTCTGTTCTGCGTAGGCGACATCAGGGTGGGCTTTGACCCTGCAGGGTGTCTGTGTTTGGTGGCAGTGGGGCAGGAGGTGAGTGCACATGGCCTTGGCTGGGTGACAGATGTGTGTGGTAGGGAGGTCTGTGCTCTGCTGTGCACAGTCTTTATGGTCATACAGCCAGTGAAGTGCACTGTGAGCTGAGCCCATAGTGTTGTATGTTCCTTTACCCTCTAACACATTTTCTCCTGGCTGCTAAAGCTGGTGACATCTAGCACTGAATACAACTAAAAATGTTTGACACAGAACTGAAAAGCTTCCCTGTAGCTGTTCAGAATGTTCTGTGCCAATGTGTTTTTCTTGCCTGTTTGTTTGTTTGTGAAACACCTTGCTCTTGACTTCAGATTCTGGGCAGTTCATGAACCTCTTATTAGTTGGCTGCTGCATTTACTCAGAAGCCAAAAGTTTGAATTTGTGAAATTCAACAAGCACTGGGTGAAATATCCCCCTGAGAAAATAGTTTAGAGAGAGAGATGAGAGCCACTGGATGCTTTTCATGCAGCCCTATAGAACAAAGAGGTGAAATGTGGGGTGCAGACAGGGGTCAGCATCCCAGGGAGTCACACTGGTGGTGAGGTGGTGGCACATCAAGCTGGGCAGAACCAGAGCGGAGCCCAAATTGTGTTTTACAGCCTTGATACAAAGGCTTTTTTGTGCTCTCAGCTTCCCAGCAGCTGTCTGGCAGCCGTGCTATGCAGGCAGGGGAGGAAGGCTGGTCACAATAACATCCCAGGATATCTCAGCTGTGTGGTGGCTCTTGTTTCACTGCTGTTAAATACCTCCTTTTTGGGCGTGAGGTATGGAGAAGAGGGCATGCTGGCGATCCCCAGAGCAGAATCCTGGACAAAGCAGGTTCCTGCAGCTTCAGTGGGAACTGAGCCCACTCCTCCATCTGTCAGGATGCCCCAGCACTACCCTGGCAGTGCTGCCTTTTGGGCTGGTGGATTTTGTAGTGGCAGCACCATGACCAGCTGACTCAAGGGATGGCTCCAAGGTTACAGCAGGTGCCTGTGGCTGGAGTAACCCCAGGCTGGAGCGCTTTGCTACAGCCTTTTCTGGTCATCCCTCCTCCATCCCCCAGGCGTGGGTGGGGGCCTCAGCTGCAGAGGGGAAGGGCACCTGCTGTCCCAGGGGCCAGGTGCCAGCACGTGGAGCCAGGGTGAGTTTCAGCTGTCCCAGGATTAGCAGCAGGGAGCTGCGTGCAACGTAGGTGCTGACGCAAAGCTGCTTGTGTGAGGGATTCTCAGCCTGTCCTTTCCCTGGCACGGGCCAGCAGCCCCCCTAGGAGGTGATCTGCATGTAGCTCCCCTCTGAGATCACACACTGCTCTGGCACGGAGCTTGGTCCTGGCCTCTGCACGTGTGCCTTTGAATGGCCAGTCAGTGATTCCAGGGACAGGCTTTGCTTTTTAAGAGCATTGTTTCTGACCATCCTCTGTGCTTATCTAATTAATTATTCATCTTGGACCTTTCCTTTGGTTCCTCTCAGCAATGTGTTTCAAGGGTAACATGCTAAAACACTCTGTATGAGGAGTGGCAATGTCGAAGGCCAGTTTACACAAGGAAAGGCAGACTGTCACCGTGGCGAGGAATAAATCCGAATTTCTTGGTACTATTTCAAGACATGAGAAAATGAGGCTCAGTAAACTAAGTTGTATCAAACCCTCAAGAAAGGGAAGTAAACATTTTTCCCTGTGGAAGCATGTGAGTTTGATGTTGGTATCAAATGGGGAGCTTCCACAGATCTAGGGAGGGTGGTCTCTCTTTGGGTGTGCTGACCTGAACAGTGTTGTGGCTTTTACCTTTTCCCTGAGTGCGATTAAGAGCCGTGCCCTTCCCCGTCTGAACCATTATTTTCCAAGCAGTGAAATGGGCTTTGGCAGCATTGGCTGTGTCTGGGCACAACGAGAACAAGTTTGTGTTTCAGGAAAGCCCTTTGCCCTGGCAGTTAAAAACCCCAAACCCGCTGAAGATGTCTCACAGGTGTAATTGTGCCTGCTGCTTTCCCAGCACCGTTGTTGCCTTGATGCAGTGCACCCCAGCTACTTAACAAACGGGCAGCCCTCCGTGGAACGATTCCCCATCAGCTTTAAAACCCACTTCTCAGGGAACTATTTTCATCACGTGGTGCTTGGGATTTACTGCAACGGCCGCTACGGCTCGCTGGGCATGAGCAGGCGATCGGATCTGATGGACAAGCCTCTCACTTACCGAACTCTGAGCGACCTCATCTTCGAATTCGAAGACTCCTATAAAAAGTACTTGCATTCGGTCAAAAAAGTCAAGATCGGGTTGTACGTGCCGCACGAGCCGCACAGCTTCCAGCCCATCGAGTGGAAGCAGCTGGTCCTCAACGTGTCCAAAATGATGCGCACGGAAGTCAGAAAGGAGCTGGAGAAGTTTGCCAGGGATATGAGGATGAAGGTAGGTCCGTGCACCTGGGTGTTGGGCTCAGGAGGCAGCTGTGCCTTGTCCCTGTCGGAATCCAAGACATTCCTCTCGGTGCCCCAAAGCCCGGACAGGGGTCTGGGCGGCCCTGGCAGGAAGCAAAAAACACTTGGGGCTTTGATTTCAGCCCATGGGACAAATTACCAAGCTTATATGAGGAGTCACAAGTCACAAAAGTTTAGACAACACAGTAGCAGTAGTCATAGGGTGAAAGGAAAAAATTTGGGATTTGGTACAGGGGGGTCTAAAACCCTAAGATGGAGGGATTGGGGCGTGCCCTGTCCTTCTTCCTGACATCCATCTTTTAGGTGATGCTGGCATTTTTAGATTGGTTCAGAGTAGAAAGTCACTGTCTAACATAGGTGTTAGGGATTGGTACACAATTGTAAATATCTAATACGTAGTTCATAGTATAAAAGACAGCACCAGCCCCTTGGGAGGCAGTGTGCCTTGGACTGACCTGCTAGCCAGAGCTTGGTGGGTCAGACAGAAAATATTTTAGATAAGAGACAATAAACATCACTGAGAACACGAGCAGAAGACTCCTGACTCCTTCTTGGACAGCTGGGTTGGGAAAAGCTGCTTCCACCAACACCTGGGGTCATCTCCAGCAGAGAAGACCCCGACAGTCCCATCCTGCAGAGATGGGTCTTGCTGTGTGTCAGCCTGAGATGATGCAGGTATCAGGTGTGCTGGGGGTGCTTGCATCTCTCTCGGTGCTGATTCCCCAGAATTTGGTGTGCTTTCGAACCCTTACAGCTATTTAGTTGAAGGATCTCCCCTTTAGCATGGGAAACACTTGAGCCCATACTTGTCCCTGGCTATCAGGGAGCTGTTGCTCAGTTTGCTTTTCTCAATGACTCCAGAAGAAGGTGATTGGGAAGAATCAGCTTGGTTGGGGCTGGAGCTGCTGGCAAGAGTGGCCTGGTTGCAGGTAGGGGGGGTCTGTGTTTTCCACCTGAGCTGCAGGAGGTGCCATGGGACATCTGTGTCAGTGGTTGCATCTCCGTGCAGGACATGCCAGGGGGCTGATGTCTACTACCCTCAGCTAAATCACAGAGTAGGTTATGTGGGAGAAGCAAGTAAAGCGACTCCCTGACAGACTTCCCTGCTGGCTGGTTGGACTGAAGAGCTCCTTGGGAAACAACAGGGAGACAGGGCAGGCTGCCAGGGGCCTGGAGGGTTTGGCTGCCCTTGGGGATGAGGGGTGTCCCTGACCGTGCCTCTGAGCCTGGCATGGGCAAGGAGCTGTTTGTGGTCATGGTGGAAGCAGATTTGGTGCCTGTCCAGCTGGCTGCCAGCAGCGAGAGCAGAGCAGGTGTGTTGCTAAGAATGGGTCTGGCTCTTGTGCAGAGGTATGTGGCATCGTGTCCAAGTTATTCTGGGTTCTCGTCCCCTTCCCTGCTAAAGGACGGCTCCTACGTAGCAGCCACGTGCCTTTTTGGCTGAGGCACCTGCCCCCTTGCCCTGACCTTGGGGTGAGCCTTGCCAGTGGCATCGTAGCCCCTGTGTTCTGCTGCCATCTCTCCTGCCTTGCCAAGGAGTTTTGAGGGCCACCTTGTACCATGCTATCACCTTAAGCATATGGGCTTGATTACTGATGTAATTAAGCTTGGGTTTTTTCCTTCTTCTCTATTCCTGTGCTTTTAATACTGTCCAGAGAGCAAACAGCTGAAGCAGGCTTGAGTTGAAGAATTCCATATGGGTGGATGACTTACTGAATTTTGTACTTGTTTTTGATAGAGGGCCCAGCTCTCTGTGTGCACTGGGCTGTGACGCTGGGTCTTGTCCAGGTGAGTCCCTCAGGGCCAGGACCACAGCCCTGAACCTTGAAGGCTGAAGGCCCTGCATTTGATCTTTCCCTCGAGTTACTGCAGAATTCAGAGGGCTTCCATTGTGAGTGGGCTGAGTTTGGAGGATCAGGTCTTTAAAGCAGTCCAGAGTGTGAGTGTAATGCTGATGGCCCTCTGATGTTGGAGGGCCTGGAGGATGGGGGCAAGTTGGAGACATACTGAAAAGCCTCACTGTCAGAGTTCAGCTGCCAGCCTGAGAGATGGTCACCCCTGTTAGTTGAGAGAAAAGCTGGAGAGGGTGATTTGGCTGCCTGAGTTTCTTTCAGCTGAGGCTCAAAGCCATTTTTCTTATCTCTTGCTGTTGCCAGCTCTGAAGAAAGCCGTGGATGAGACAGTATTCAGCTGGGAACTGAACTGGTGACACCAGCTAATTCTTGGAGAGGGCCCCTGAACAGCTATCACATGATAACAGCTTTGAGTTCCTCTTAACCTGGGCAGGGTTTGAATAAGCCCCAAGGGACTGAAGGCTCTTTGTGAGCCATCCCTGCTACTGTATGAGGCCCTTTATTTTAAATTTTTATTTGCAGTGAATCATTGCCTTTATTGAAGGCCACTTCCTTCCCTCCCCCATGTCTCACAGATTCTGAAACCCTCAAGTGCCCATTCTCCGATGAAGGAGAGACCCCGGGGTAAGTCGCTGTCCCCTCGCCGGAGGCAAGGCAGCCCTCAGAGACGGGCCTGCAGGAGGGATAAATCGTGAGTATTCCTGCCCCCATCCCTGCTGGGGCACAAGGGGAGGCTGGTGATGTTACTTTGCTGTACAAAACTTCTGTGCTCACTGGCACGTACAGGAGAACTGCACCAGGTGCCTCTGTTACCAGAGAGGCTCCAGAAGCTGCTGGCACTGCTGATGTCCTGGCATTGCTGTGCTTCCTGCTGCCTGGAGGCCCCTCTGTGCAGGGCCCTTGCACTGTGCAGCTTACAGAGACAGGGCAAAAGTAAACTTGTCTTTCCAAAGTGACAACATCACTTGAATGGTATTCTCTGATTTTAATCAGCTTAGAAAAAACCCAGGCCGCTTTCCACGTGTGTTGTAGCTAAGAGTTGTTCTTCAGCTGTGTGGGGAAGGATGGATGCAGTACCTCTAAATGGATAAAACTGTGCTTCCAGATCCACAGGCCTTTTACAGCCACTGGCAATTCAGACTCCCCTACCTTAGATGTGGAAGAGCTGAGTTCTAGCTGTAGTGCTCCATGCCAGGAAGCTGACAACTGTGAAAGCCTATACGTAACCCACATTAGTCACATATTTATGATCATTGCTTTTTAAATAGGCTCCCAGACTACTGTCTCAGCACTTATTTATTTATTTTAAAGCAGCTAACAAAGACATTAGACTAACCTTCTAAAGATAACTTCAAGATACATTAGCAGCAGATGATTTCACAGCAAGCTTTTATTTTTACATGTTCATTCACACTCAATCCACGATGCTGTACTTTGGGCTTCGTCACTGAGAGCTCCTTGTTTAGTGCATAGATAATTATAGTTGTAATGGGCTCAGCTGCTTCAGGCTTCTTCACCTCCTAGATTCTCCTTGAGGAACAGTTTCATTTCTGAGTTTCTGATAGTGCTTCTGCAGTTGCTGGAGTGGATCAAGTATTTCTTGGAGAGGAATGAGTGTCACTGGGTTTGGAGGCTCTCCGGTTGAGGTGGTTTCCTGAAAAAGCTGCTGGGCATGGGGCTGCTCTGCAGTGACTGATCTCTCCTTGGCAGCTTTGCTTTTACAGGACAGGGAGTGTACAGGTGGCCTTGCAGTGGCTTCAGCACCTGTTACCTGCTCAGTGGTTCTGCTCTGTTGCTCTGTATCAAGAGCAAATTACATATAACTCTACAATAAACCCTGGGTCACCCTGATAGAAGATGCAGGACCCTGACACAGTGTGATGAGCTGTGAGCCCTGAAGGGGAAATGGCATTCCCTGGTAAGGAATGAGCTGAATGACACATCCCAGCATGTGCAGTGATTGATGTAAGGTGAGAAATACAAGAGGAGAAATGGGGTACTCTCTTCTCCATATTGATGGATCTCTCAGAACCTGATGGAGTGAGAGGCCTTTGAGTTATACACAGAATAGGAAAGAGTCAGGTTTGCTAGGCTTTAGGCTGGAATCCAAGCTAAAGAATGGTTGTGCTTATCAACACTGTTTTGTTTCCTTGTGGATCTCTTACTCACGTGCTGTAATTACAGCTTTCTTGAGCTTGCTGGGGAGGGGGAAAGAAGTATTTTGTTCCAGTGTGAGCTGGCAGGGGCAGAATAACACATTCATTTGAAAGGCTTCACCTGCTCATGACAAGCTGTTATTACAGCCTGGGTTTTGTCAACAGTAAAATTATATGGGCCTGCTGGGAGAAATCTCTCACTGAAGGATATGGAGTGTGAACTAGAGTATCTTGGCTGGATTGTTTCTGAAGGACAAAGGCTGAAACTGTGCTTAAGGATGGAAGAGGATTTCACAGCCACAGATGTTTAACTTCTCATCCTTGTCCCTTCAGCTTTATAAGGTAAATGTTAGTGGTGCTGCCAGCAAGCCCACGATAGCCTTTCAGCCTGGAGATGCAGTGCAAGGCAGGTGGGGCACAGTGATAGCTCAGGGTTTCCTTGCTCCCAGTGCATGCCTGCCTAGGAGGCTGGTGTGCAGTCAAATTGCAGCTTGCTAACTGAGCTGTGCAGCAGTCCCCATGCTCTTAGCCCACAGCTGGTGTGATCCTGCATGAATACAGAGGATGTAGATGGGGTGGTGTGAATCTCTCTGGTGAGTCTGAAGCTTTAGTGTGTCCACATGCACATCCTCTGAAGTCCCAAAGCAGAAGGGTGCAGTAAATTGCAGACCTGTACTGGAACAGGCAATGCAGTGTTTCACCCTCACTAGGAGTTCTTGGAGCGGGAGGGGTTTGGGAGAGTTGCTATGAGTTTGGAAGGGAGGGTCATGCAGTAGTCTGGAGAATCTCTGCTCCTAAATGTCAGCTCACCAGATCAATTTCCTTTGAATTTCATGTTGAGCCTTAACATGCATGCTCTGTGAGTGCCTCTGGTCCAAGTCTTCTCTCTTTCTGAAACTTATGGAGGACAGTCTGTTTGTAGCTAAAAGCTACAGACAGTTGTGGATGGGTGGAAATGGGCATGTTACTGTGGGTGTACAGTGACTCCCCATCTCTCCTGAATAATTAGAGAAGGTACTACCATCCAGGCATGCTTTAATTAAAACCATATTGTGACCTTACTTAAAGGGAGGGAGAAAAGGGTGTGAAGAGAATCCCTAAATTGGAGAAAAGGGGAAAGGAAGGACACTGGAAATTTCATACAGGGCATCTCTTGCTGGTCTCTGACTCCTACACAAGCTCTGAGGGATGCAGCTTGTAGCTTGTTGACTGGTTAGTCAAATCCCATCTGCTCTGAAGGAATGATGTGGAAAAATGCAAACTATCTTACAGTGGTTTCTTTAAGTGTGATCCCTTCCTGCAAGTGAGAGGGACCAGTGAAGACTCCTTCACTTCTTTGAATTACTTAAACTGAGACAAACAAGAAGCATGGTGCAGGGCAGTACTACAGGGAGGATGGTGAGGTTATGATGAGAGGTGCTTAGATAAATGGCAAAGCAACAGGGTTCATTCAATGTGCTGCTAGACAGAAGAGCATTAGGTGCCTCTAATGCTGTGCAGATTCTCAGCAGGGATCTGGTGTTAGCAGTTCTGCTCTTCAAAAGAAAAAAAAATCCTTATTGAATTGAGGAATTAAAAAATATTTCAGAGGCTCTGTTGCACACATGTATGTGTGAGCTGTACATACACTCGCAGTTCTTGGGGCTGCAGCAGTACAGCTCTTCCCTGGTGTGTGCCCCAGCAGTGTGCCACAGGCAGGGCTGGGCTTTCCCTGGTTTACAGCCTGCCTGTGGCACTGCTGCCTCTCCTGGGGCCCTGCTGCCTGCCCTGAGCTGCTCCAGCAGGAATGGGCTGGCAGCCTGCAGCAGGGAGATAAGTGCCAGCCTGGCTGTGCAAACTCAGGGGTCACATCTGCTGCAGAGTGAGCACACAGAGCTGGAAACCAGGGCTGAGGAGCTGAAAGCACTGGAGCCATGATCAGCCTCCCATTGTGCTGCTGGGGCTTTAGCTGTGTTTCTGCAGGGAAGCAGACGTGCTAGAGAGTACTAAGAAATGTGTGCTTTAAACAATGTCTGTCTTTAGAAAAGCAAACAGATGGCTTAGTGTGAAAGCAGCCAAGAGCCTGCAATACATTCTCAGATTAGACACTTCCAGACTATAAATCAGCTGGATGGTTTTGGTTTGACAACTTTGTTGCAGGAGCCTTTCCATTGCTTGCTAAAAGGAGAGAGTGATAGCTCAGGGTTTCCTTTGGTTCATGCTGTTGGAATACTTGAATGGCCTAACAGCATCCATGTGTGTGTGACTGCTCAGGTGAATGGTATCAGAATGTTGGATGCCAGGAGGCTGAAGGGAGTCCACCCTGTGTTTTGTGTTTGGTGGGCTCCAGCCCTTCACATGGACCCAGCCAGGAAGAGGGGGCAGGCTGAGGGAGAGCCAACACGCAGTGGCCATGTGAGAGGCCCTGCCTGTTTGCTCTCAGCTTTTCAGCTTTGTTCTAAAAGCCGGAGTCCTGCTCCCAGGTAGAAGACAGGTGGGGTGTGTCTAGTCTTAGCTATTCATTTAGGCCTCTCTCTCAAGTCAGGAGGAGAGGGTGCTTCAGGCTCACATCCTGGATCCCAGCACAGCTCAGCTTGTCCTTCACTGGTGCGTGGCTTCACAGGCAACGCACAGATAGCTCTATCACAGTAGTTCCTGTAGCAGATTTATCAGGATTGCGTTTAAGATGACCACATTAGCTCTACCCAGCCCTCCTGTGAGGCAGGCTTTTCCCTGTGTGGCTGCTGTGCTCCCCACACCCGCGTGGTCAGCAGCGCCCTCTTCCCTCCCTGTGCGCAGGCCGGCGGTGCGGGACAAGAAAGGAGACCTGGCTCCACTCAACGAGGTGGGCTACCAGCTCCGCATCTGACACAGCCGCACCGCGGACTCCACAGCGCTTCCCGCTGCTGCCGCTGCACTTTACTGCACTCCCCTGGAAGGAAAAAGGAATGGGACTGGTTTTTTTTTAACTTATGTACTCTCACAATAAAAGTTTGACCTAGAAAATAGGGGGTAATTTTTTTTGGTGGCGGTATTTATTTCAATTTATAGAAAAGGCATCAGTGAAGAGAATCTAAAATTAGATTTGCCAGGATCTGAGATTTTTTTCTCTCCCATCATGTAGCAGGTGACTTCAGTGGTGTAAGTTTCTTCAAATATAATTTCCCTGTACAAGTGTTAATTGAACTTGGCTTTGTGCTGGGTGGTTGCATTGGAGTAACTAACAAATCATATTCTTAGTATTAAGATGTGCTGGGGTGCAGTGCAATTAAAAAAAAACCATATTCACTACTAATCTTTTATTCAGCAATAAAAGCAAGAAGTGAAGAAGTGGCATAAGTTTTAAAAGTATCAATATTACCTCACTAGATTTAATAGATATGCAAAACTGTCAGTATTATTGTTTTCTAACCGATTTGTACTGTTTCCCAGCATTACTGGGAGTATTAAAACAGCACTGGATGTTTTACTGCCACCTGTATTATTGTTTTCTGCATGTTGCCAAAAGATGTTAAGTAATAGTAATATGCAACTGTATTCTTAACACTGACATCTTGTTAGGCAAGATACGAGGTTTGAGGTTTTTTAAATGATGATAATTGATGAATAATGAATTTTTAAACTTTCATAATTTTTTTTATACTTTTGTCACAAGCTTTTAGTCTTTCTGAACTACACCGCTGAAGCACAAAACATAGAGATTGCTGTTTTGTAGAGACAAGTCAGCTTTTTTCTCATATATGTAGTACCTGGAATAATGGAAAAACTGTGGGAATTGCTAACCTGAGTCTATGTGCTTTTCTCTCCACATTTATGTGCAAATTTGAACTTTGTCTTTGAAAGGCTGAGCAGTCTCTGATGGTGATGCCTTGACACCTTGTGTTAAATCAGGCATGGCAGGCTGAAGTTAAACCTTCTGCTGTGCTGTGCTGTGCAGGGAGTTTTCCTGCATGTGCAGTAACAACTGCTTCATCAGACTTGAATAAGGAAGTATGACTGAAACAGATGAAAATCAAGCTTGTCTGCTTCCTCCCTGCTCAGTTGTTTTGTTGCAAGACTTGGCTAAGGACCTGTGATGGACAGCAGTGTTCTCAAGTGACGCGGTTAAGACTCGCTGGGGTCCACCATGCGACTTAGTGAAGTTCTCTGAAAGCATTTGAGTGCTGCATTCCTGGAAATGTTTCATTAGGTGCCTAAATATAAACTGGATTATTGTACATGTCCAGCCTCTACCCTTTGTGCTGTGCTCATAGATGATGCTGCCATGGGCCTGGTGTAGCTCCCCTCCTGGGCACTTACTTTTTTGGGATCTTGATGAAGATGGATGCTGTTACAGACTGATAGTAATGCTTATTCAAATGGAATGATGTAAGCTCCTAGAACACTTCCATCAGCCAGAAAATGAATGAATATAGAAGGAAAGAATTGCTTGTTCACAGACCTCATTGCTCAAAAAACTGAATTTCACCTGCCTAGGACAGGAAGAAAAAGCCAAGACCCAGCAACCTTCTATGGCCAATGAAAGGCTTTCTACTAATTAAGACTCCAAAAGCTCTAGAAAGAAAACTTTTCAAAAGTGTGACACCTCTTTATCCAAGTTTACCATATCAATAACAGGAAGGCCTTTCCCATCCCTCTTTCTCTAAACTTTTGCACTCCTTTGTTCACAGTAAGGACTTTTTTTTGGTTAAGGAGTGAAGCTGAAGAGAGGGAAATACTCTTTTGGTAGAAATTCTCGTGTAATTTGACATCAGCTGTAGAGTTTTGGTTTCAAACTTTATGCTGCCCAGTGGCTTGTGACCTAAATAATTTTTTTTATGACTTCTCATGGATAAAATGATGTGAAAAAACTTTTGATCAGCTGGATCAATATATATAGCACAATATTATCTGATATGTTGCAACTTTTTTCTATGAAACCATGGTTTACTTCAGCTCAAATAATGGTTGTATATAGTTTCTACCCTTGTCCAGCACACTTTATTTTCTCTTAACTGATACTGAAGCTTTTTAATGCTGTAGAGGTGTGTTGACAAATTGCTTTTGGTCCTTGTTTAATGTTCTGCTGAAATATTCTCTTGAAACTTGCTTATGATGGCATTTGTCTTAAGTGTGGTTCAAGTGACATCAAAGTGGTCAAATAGTATAGAAAACATGCATGACTTTTTGGGCTTTTTCTCATCACTTGTATATGCACAGCATGAAATTTCAATAAAAGTATCATGGTAGTCTTTTTTTTATGACTTATGTGTGGTTTTTTTTTTTTGTTTTTGCTCTTAACAAGGGTTGCTACAACTGAACAATGTTTTTAGCTGTAATGTGGGTGTACCCAGAAATTTGTTGCCTCTATTTAAGTATGCTGGCATCTATGAGATTACTCAGATGCCTGAAACCAGACAGCAGCCAGGATCAAACAGGTTCTCATTCTCAGCATCAAATCTGACTGTTAACAGGTAGAAGAAAGCTCTTCAGTTACAACTACCTATGACTAGGACAAAAGTAGCACCCTCCAAATTTTCAGCAATGCAAGCTGAATGTTTTGGCAGGTGCTCATATTTTGTAATGGACTGAGGAGCTTCTTTAATTGCAGTTGTCTGCAGTCAGGGAAAGGCAACACAGATGAAAATTCCACAAGTGCTTCTGGGAGACAAATGTGTGTGAATGGGTGCAGGTTTTCCAGCACTGCACTGAAAGACAATTCTGTTATTTCAAAGTTGGTTCTACATACACATCCAGGTGTAGTTTGACCAAGTTACAAGACTTGTTTTCAGCCCCTCTACATTTCCTATTCAGGTAGTCTGGTGGTTTTTTAATTACTCTGTAAATTGTATTTTATACAGAATGTTTATGAGTGCATTGTGAGAGTAAATATAAAGCCATGATAATTTAATAACCTCAGGATCTGTCATTTCAAGACAGAACCTGGCCCTTTTAATAACTAAATGGAAAAAAACCCCACCCTGTCACCAGTTGTTCAATAAGTATGAAACCTAAAGATGTCAAGGGCTAATTTTTTTGCTCCTGTATAGATCAGTTAAGTTTCCTGTGATGTGGTGTGCTCATTAAGCTTAGCTTTATTTCAGATATTTTAAAAAATATTTCAGTGAATGCTACCTATATTTAAGCCCTTTGAATTTTAAGCAGCAAATTCTTGCAGCCTATATGCCTTTCTTCCTTTGAAAGTTCAATCTTGCAGCCTCTGCACTGACAACACTGAGTCAATTCCTTTGTGGAAGTGTCCACAAAGCACCTTTGCAGTAAAACATTATTTTCAACTCATTAAATGCTGCAGGCACACAAACACATTCACCTTTGCTTGAAGAAACACACAGTTCTCAGAATAGTCATTTTTACTGTGATTTACAATAAAAATCATTTACAACATGTTCATGAAAAATAATGCCATTTGGAGTCTGGCACAGATGTTTTCCTTTATCAAAGAGGAAGCTAATGTAAAATCCTTTTTCTCCCTAAAAGACTTCATAAAGTAAATTAAATTTACTTCATGAAGTAAATTAAAGTAAATTTTTTTTTTAAAAAAAAGTCCCTTTAGAAAGTCTACTTTACACAGCACTAATAAATCAGCATGCAGGCATTTAAACCGGACCAGCAGTGCTCGAATTAACCTTTTAAAAAAATGATAATGATCATCCCATGGGAGAGAAGGTAAAGGGAACTTTACCTACACCCCAAGTCCTCTGGCTATCACCGTTCAATAAGCCTGAACTCTGCTAGCAGGGGCAGGTGGTCAGAAGAGTTATTTTCATTGGGAAGACCATTAACAGTCCAAAGATCTTTCTCTGTTAGAAGTGCCAGCCTGCCAAGAAGTTTCAGACCTCCACAAAAAGAATCCTCTGCTCCTGTTAGAAAAAACAAACCAAAAGGAAATGTTCATCAGTGTGGGCTAAATATTACACGTTCATACTGATGTAGAAGGAGGAAAACAGTATGGCAGCAATAATCCAAAGTTGTTACTATTCCATGCAAAATCACCAGTAAGACAGTTCAGAAATTCTTTTACAACTCTCAAAATAGAGTTTCATCAGTAGAGCTCAAAGTATTCAGAAGGACACTATTTTGTGGAAGGGTAAATAGAAATAAAAAGGAAAATGCATTTATTTGTTCATTCTAACTCCCCTGAAAAAGCCTCATATAATCCATTACTTTGGACAACAGCATTGCTAATCAGAGCTAACACTTAAGTTTCTTTTTACATAGTTAAAGTTAAGCAAAGTTAAGTATCTTTTTAGAGCTACTGGTTCACATAACATTTTAATTCTGTATCCTTAGTCACACAGTTCCCCAGCAGGAAGTTCATACAGACACTTTTGCTCATAAGGATGAAGGTATTCTAGCTTTCTATTCTCTTTCTAACTGTTCATCATAAGAAAGGGATCTCCATTATCTCCTGCCACCTGTTCCTATAACTACCTAAGGAACCCACCCCCACCTCCTTCCCCAGAGGAAACACCCCACTGCTCATGCAAGAGTGAACACCACTTGAGCCCTGCAATTACTGCACAATTACACAGCATGGTTTGGATTGGAAGGGATCTTAGGGACCATCAAGTTCCAACCCCCTTGCCATGGGCAAGGGACACTTTCCACTAGACCAGGTTGCTCAGAGCTCCATCCAGCCTGACCTTGGACACTTCCAGGGATGGGTCCCAATACTGATCCCTGCCATTTGTCTCCACCTGGACATTGAGGCATTGATGGCAACTGTTTGTTTCCAGCCAATTCATGGAGTGGTGCAGCCACCAAATCCATCTCTCCAGCTGCTGGGCAGGACCATGCCAAATGCCTTGCACAAGCCCAGGTAGATGTTCAGTTGTTCTTCCCTTTTCCACATTACTGTAACCCTGCCACTAAAGGCCACTAGATTTGTCAGTCATGATTTGCCCATCACCAAAGAGCAACCAGCTTTTTCAGCTCAGGTAGAGAAATTCCACTGAGATCCTTCCATGATGTGTAAAATTTAGATTTCCTGAGCTATGTATTCAAGTTAGACAACTACTCAGCAACCCTACCTATTGCTTTCAGAGTGCAGAGATGATCCTGGGCAAGTTGAGTGCTTTCAGGACCAGCACAAACTGCAGCTGTAACTATTGACAGAAATCCTTTCTGTGTGAAAGTTCTCAGCAAATTAAGAACTTCCTGGCTGACCCTGGTACTGGCTTCCCAAGAGATACTTTAAAGGACTATCCAGCAACTGCTGAACTCCTCAGAGAGTTCAACAGCTTCATCCTTTGCCATCTGCCAGCTTTCCAGCCCTTCAACAACCCAGCAGCTGTTTGCTGCTTTAACAAGAAAGCTTTTTTACTGCAAAGATCTCTTGGCAGCTCTAGAGCACATGTCCACCAGGTCTTGAAACAAATTTATCATTTGGGACAGCACCTGCAAATGTCCAAAGGAGCAGTATCTTGCCACAGAGAGCTTGGTATGCATGCAGTGGTTAATGTCACTCAGAACGCTCAGTAAAACTCTGCCCTGCAGGACTCAGGTAGATACTGAACCCTGGTTACAGGAAATCCTGAATACCAAACCAAACATTTGGCTAAACATGACAGAATAAAGCATGAATATTTTAAAATAAAACCCTTTAAATGGAAAAAAAAAAATCAGTGAGCCTAGACCACATTTAAAATTCAGTTGCACAGACTTTGGCAACTTTAAATACAGAGGCCCAGGTCATTAGAAAACTGAAAATCCAAACCATGGCTTAATTTCTAAGAGCTCATTAATAAAAACTATACTAGTTTAAAGAAGTTGGAAAACTTAAGTTTGGTTCCATTCTGTGCTCTGATGGAGGAACAATCTATTTGAAAAACAAGTATAAAAAGAAAAAAGTGCTGTACCATCTCTGCTGGAGCAATGATGGTGCAAAAATTATATAAACAGGTGAATTTAGGATTAAATTTTGTGCAGGGATGCACTCTGCAATCACACGGCACTCCATTAAATCCCATGGCATTCAGAAGTCATTTAAATACTTCCCATATTGTGATTTTTCAAAGCTTTTGTATTTGCCATTTTACATTAAGGTAGCATTTACTGTGAACATTATGTCAAATGAGACTTTTGTGAATTGACTCGATGAATTTTAACAATCTAGTCTCAAGTTACAAGAGATGAAGGTGGTGTTTTCATTCCACATATTGAAAACAATGGTAATTTATAAAAATCAGTGGCACTGTACAGTGGGAGCAGGAATGGAATCCAGGTTCCTTTGCTCCAAGTTCTGCAGAGACATTTATGTGCTAGCACTGCAGTGATGTTTGCTGATGGTATGAAACACAGAACTCATGAGGGCATGGAAAGCAAACTGCTCAGAAGCAGCCACGGAACAGTCCCAGGGTGGTAAAACATGGAGAAACACTGATACCCATCACGAAATCCCCACAGAGGTACCGCGACTTTCTTGCACCATCTGGTGACTTTTAGCTGCAACTGCAAACCCGAGAGTGACAGCTGGGCCTGTGCCAGGGACCGTGCTCAGAGCAAAGGCCAAGAGTGTGTAACTTGGCAGAAATTACTGCAAGACAAGCTGAGAAGTGAACTGCCAGGAAACGGTTCGTTTATCAGTTTTAATGCACATCACAAATTGCTCTTCACCATTGTATTGATCAGACAATTGGGAATACTGCCTTGCTGTAGGTCTGGCCTGCATTACTGACAGCAGTACTTCTCAGGTGCTACTTCCACTGCTGCCTCCCTGTACCTCCAGCTTGCCTCCGTGCTGAGACGGGAACCACAGAAATGTCCAGTCAGATGAAAAGGGTGGCCCTGTGTGGCACTACAAGACCAGCTATGTTTCTCAGGTAACAGCTGACTTTCAAAGCACTACCACGAACCTCTGAGGAACTTCACATGGATGAAACCATCACTACACGTCTCTTACAACAACAAACTAATACTCTTGTTTAGCATTTATGAAAACTAAAATTTGGTTTCTTTACCTGGCTGGTCAGCAGTATCATCATTTGCTGCAGAATAGAAAATATAATCCACGGTGACAGCACTTCGGGAATGACAAGTTGTCACTTCTGGTATCCCAGTTTCAGGGAAGTAATGAGAATAGACTGAAGACAATTTAAAATGGTGCCGCAATTTCGAAGACAACCTGAAGAGACATCAAAGAAAAGAATTTTATTTTCTTGCATTACCAGGAAGGAATAAGCAATGAAGAAATACCAAATAGTTCCTGGTTACAAACAAAATTAATTATCTGGATATGCAAACTAGAGTTTCTCTCCTGCAAGCCGTCCTGTAGCCGCTTGTGTGAGAGGGCTAAAACCCTGAAGGCCAAATGCAGGCAGCACTTTCAAGTAATTGTGCTGATCAGAACTGGCTTAGCTGACACTTTACTTATAGATAGCTTCTAACTCTATATACATTCTGTAAGCATTCACATGTCCTCACTCAGCAATCTCTCCCTGACACGCAGGCCGAAATGTCCATGAAAGCAGCTCATATGAAAGCAACAAAACACAAACTCATCCAACCAGACCCTTCAGCATAAAGAGAAATTCAGATCTTTAGAGGTTTTTTCTTCCCCCAAGATAGAGGTATCAAGCTTCCAAGTTAGGCTATGCTTATGTCTTTCTTCCACTCAGGCTCCCATTTTCTGTCTCCCCATCATTTATTTGTCTGTTCCTCTTCAGTTCAGCCCATCTTGTTTCACCAGTCTTTTCAATCTTGAAAGCAAACTATAAAACTGCACCTTTCAGCAAAAGAAATCCTGTCTCAGACATTTGCTTCCATCATCTCTGCAGACATTTGCTTCCATCATCTCTACAAATCATCAATCCCTCAGCTGTACTTGCCTCATCTTGCATTTTAAACCTAGGCTGCAATGCGTTCTGGTTGAAACCCAAGCAATTAAAAAAAAAAAAATCAGCATGTTACCTTGCCTGATTCAGAGCAGAGACAAACATGCCAGTTGGTATAACACAGACAAGAAGTAATTTCTGCTTTTGTTACATGACATCCCTTTAAGATGAGGGGGGAAAGTCCTGAAAGAAGCATTCAGCATGCTATGGAATCATCAATCCCTCAGCTGTACTTGCCTCATCTTGCATTTTAAACCTAGGCTGCAATGCGTTCTGGTTGAAACCCAAGCAATTAAAAAAAAAAAAATCAGCATGTTACCTTGCCTGATTCAGAGCAGAGACAAACATGCCAGTTGGTATAACACAGACAAGAAGTAATTTCTGCTTTTGTTACATGACATCCCTTTAAGATGAGGGGGGAAAGTCCTGAAAGAAGCATTCAGCATGCTATGGATTTAAATCATAGCATAGGGCTTCCTGTTTGTTATCTACTTCTTCTCTCAGAAATGCCATGACACCTTTTTCATCACCAAGAATCACCAAGAGTTCTCATATGACTATCTGCAGTGATACCAAGATCTCATTTCTGGTAAGAAATAGCTCACTTAGAGCCTACCATCCCAGCCATACATACATTTAGGGCTTTTTCCTTCTTCTATGCCCTACTTTATATGCCTTTACCCGTTTGGTAAATGCAAATATATTCTTGCTTTCAAAAAGCAATTACATTTTCCTCCTCAGCATTCTAGCCATGGCTTCCTTCTTCTGAAAGTTGTATTACCAAATCCATAATACTCTACATTTCTCACAATACTCCCACAGAACTCATGACAAGGAAGATTTTATGACCTTTCCAGTTCCTTTCCCTCCTTCCTCCCAGTTTCACACTGTATTATAGGATTTAATACATCCAAAAACCAGGGTATCAAAAACAATAAAAAGAGAGAGAAGTGCCAATACTTCAGCAGCTGGACAACACTGGCTTATTTTTTTCCTCTCCCACTTTTAAAAACATGGCTTCTGACTGGACTGAGTTCACATGTTTCTTGCAATGTCCCTACAGAGGATGATGTTCTCTTTATGTCAAGAAGTGACAAAAAATGCCAGAAGCATTCTTTTAATGAGCAGACAGAAAGTGCTCTCTAAACAGCACTGACACCTCAGCTCTGCATTCTGAAAAAATATCTGCAAGTTCCTGTAAGAACACACATTCCATTATTGCCAGTTCTAGTCTTTTGCTGTCTGATCAGCCTTGCCATGTTTAAATGAACAATGATGTTTTTGCCAAAAGGGCAGATGGGGTTGGGTGATCATCAGATATCCACAGCTGGAATCAGATACAAATTTAGTCTAAAACGAAAATCATCCCCCAGGTAACCAGCCAAGGGCTTCCATATTTTTCCCCAATACATACTTTTCAGATGCTATTACAATCTCCTGAGTGTTGTCTTGTTTTGCTGCTTCCAATTTTTCTCCTGCAAAATAAAAATAAATTCAATTTAAATTTAAAATTTATTTAAATTTATATTTAAAATATGATATAAGTGAGACCAATGCTGAAGAGCTACAGAAAAGCTACAGTAAAAA
>VZRH01002462.1:894429-951284 GCA_013397555.1 Urocynchramus pylzowi
TTTTTTTTTTTTTTTTTTTGTGTTATTACAAAAAATAACATTAAAGATGTAAATGCTAGCCTTCATCTGATCCACACTTTACATACACAATTTAGGAGCTGTTTTCTAGACCTGGGTGCTTAATGTAGTGTCTCTAAAAATCCCTTGCTTGTATTGTGATTTCTCTTCCCTAGTTTTCTCTTTTGCTGTTGTGCTTCTTCCCCACTCCTGCAGGTGCACCAGGCACAGTGTGCTGTTGAATGTTGGATAGTGCAACACTCCTGATCAGCATTTTTTCCTCTCCTACTGGCTCCCTGTGTAGGTCTGGATCTCACAATGACTGAGGCAGTGCTGCCTTTGCCCTCCTTTCAGCTTTTACTCAGTTTTTTTTTTAATGCACTGTAGTGTTGTTAACCAAAATGTGGGTTGAGGACAGATAATGACCTTTTTTTATGCTTGTTACAGTTGGCAGTTCAGACTGTATATTTTTGTTAAGCAAATTTGCTGGAGTTCGTGGTCTGATGTGATTAACCCAGTGGATTTGTGGTGTGATGTAATATGAGCAATGAACCTCACTAATACTCCTCTCTGGTTTCTCTGCTTCAGATAGTCGTTTGGAAGAGATACAGTGACTTTAAGAAACTGCACAAAGATCTTTGGCAAATTCATAAAAACCTATGCAGACACACGGAGCTCTTCCCACCTTTTGCCAAAGCAATAGTGTTTGGTAAGCATAATTTGTTCCTGACCTGCTGAAATTCTTTGATAACTCAATGTCTATAAATACATCTTGTTTTGTAGCTGGATGAAAAATTTTCCTTGTGCTTTTTCTACTCAATTTATAGGTGTGCTGGTATCATAACTTGATGCTTTTATTTATTTTTGTAATGTATAAGAGTTTATACCCTTGCTTCCATGTTAGACATAGCAGCTGAGATATTTATTGATGTATATGTTCTGTATCTTCGCAACATACATTCCCTGTTTTCAGGGGCATAAAGTCTATGTTAGTCTATGTTAGCACTTGAACAGCAAACAAAGTGTTTTATATATGAGCTGTCTGATTTTTAGTGATGAGCTGTGGTAAAGTTTTAAATGGTTGTTACAGAAAAAAAAAAATATTACGGCAATTTGATTGCAATTGTCCATTTTATCTAGCTAGGCTTTTGAGATCAGTTTTACATATTTCACCAAAACAATCTGCAAGAGGGTTGTGACTCTACAGGAGAAACAGCTGACAAAAAGGAATTAGCTCTTATTGGTCTTAACTTCATCCTGATGTGTATGTCCTCATGAATGAGCTGTAGGTGGACTTCCAGTGAAGTGGTATGACTGTATAGAATTCCACCTACCACATTTCTTTTAGCAGTGTTGTGTTTATAAAATCACCTTTTTTTTACTGTATGTTCTTCATGTTCAGCACAAACTGGTGCTGTGTTTTTGGTGTACATATATATCACACAATATCACATATATATCACACAATATTTAAGTGTTTTTCAACAATTTTTTAGTGTGCTCAGCAGGTTTGGCATCTTTTTTGCATGCATCTCCTGCATGCTCTGTGAGTGTTTCTGAGGCATTTCTAAGGTGTTGCTGACTGTTGCCTTTTGGTGTCATTTGCTACCTGCTTTTGAGCCTTTTTCCCCAAGAATTTTAAAGTTGTAATTTTAAAGTGTCTGTCAAGTGTTTGACATTTGTTTACTTGTATCTGTCATGTGCATTTGGTTTGGTTTTGGATGAGCTTTTTGGTTTCTAATGTGCTTTTGGGGTTAAAGGTTTCCAGTGTGGGTTTGGACTGTTTTTAGATGTGGTTTTGGTCCCTAGGGGCATGACTGTGATGTTATTTCTGTCCAGGATTTCTTTAGTTGTTTGTTTTTGTTTTTTTTTTGTTTTTTTTTTTTCATACTTACACTGTATGATTTTTCAGTGTGTTATTTTATGAGTTATCCAGTGGAATTTTTTCTGTGTATCCAGTATATCTGCTGGGCCTTTTTAGCATGAATTTACCAGGTGCAATTTATCATTGGGCATTTCAATGGTTTTTAATCTTTGAACATGTTTGGTGGTTTTTTTCTGTCCTTTTTGGTGAGTTTCTGAGGTGTTTTTTGGACAGGCTTATCAGAGCCTAAGGCATTTTTGGGCTTATTAAATCCTTTTGTGGTTTTTACAAGTTGATTTAGTTTGGTAGTTTTTTTTTTTTTTGTTGTTGTTGTTTAGTTTTTTAATTAGCATTCATTTGTGTTTATGGGTTCTCTATGCACCTTGTATGGGGTTTAGTGTCCAGGATGTTTGGTGTTTTTTTAAATGCATCTGCCATATGCTCTTGTTTCTGGTCTGGGATTTCTGTGTGTTTTTTGGTGTGGATTTTGGTTCTTACAGTGTAGTCTCAGTATGTTTAGCATTACTCTGGTGGTATTTTGGGTGTCCAGTATGTTTGGCATCTTTTGGCACGAATTTCCAATGTGCTCTTTTTTTTGCTAAGCTTCTTGCACTTTAAAAAAAAAAGAAAGTCTCTTGTTTCTTAGGCATTGCTGAAGTGTTGCTTTCCATTGCCATGTGTTTTGAATATGTTTTGGTGGTTTTTTAAAGATGCAGCACACTTCAGCATGGATTTGCCTTTTTTTTCCCTTTTGCATCCTGCTACCACATCCTTTTTTTTTCCCCTCCCCATATTTTTTGCATTTTTAGTGTTGAGCTTGTTTGGCATTTTTTACCACACCTCTAGTGCATGCTTTATATGTATTTGCAGTTTCCATGTGTTGTGTCTGGTTTTTGTGTTCATTGCCTTACATGTTTTTGCATGGTTTGGATGTGTTTTGCATGTTTCAGCACCCAGACAGTATTTGGTGGTTTTTGGTGCATATCTAGTGTGATTTTTGCAGGTTTTCTTTGTGTGGCATTTTTTAGCAGTGTTGGGCAGTCATCTAGAGGCTATTTTCCCAAATTTTCTGTGTGGCTCAGATTGGTATGTTTTAGCACCCACTGTGTTTCACATTTGTTGGCCTGCATCTATGAAGCTGAATTCTGGTGCAGATTTTGTGGTTCTCTGCATAGAGCTGGGTGAAATTCCTGATTTAAATTGTATTTCACATCAGCCAAATTGTATCCAAGTTTCATGTAATTTTATTTTTGCTTATTTAAGAAGTTGGAAGTGGGGTAAGTTTTAGTGCTATGTCAGAGCGTGGGCAATAATTGTTAAATAAAACGTATAGTATTAGTTTCGTTCTGACATTATTTTAAATCTGATTTACAGAGTAGAATTCTCGCTGGACAAATTATTTAAAAAGCTGGTATTTGCAGAGCATAATTTAATTTCAGATAGAAGATACGATAGCTATTCATAGGGGAGAAAAGAGAGGGGTAAAAGAAAATCAGGGTGTAAGTGTCTAATATTTTAAATAATTTAAGATTACTACAAATGCAAATTAACTGTTTTTACAGTTTTCCTCTGTAAGGAAGGGAAGAATTGAGTGGAATCCCTTCTGAAAAACATCCTTCTTCTATTGTATTTAGTGAACAAAAGTGACTGAAATGTACATTGTGAGAGAAGGAAATACACAGAAACACTCGATGCAGTTATTTATTAAAAAGCTCTTTGAAATTTAAACTAAATGAAAACAAACCCCCCTGCATTTAAATGAAACTGAGACACAGAAGAATGCAGAATAGTGGAATAATGTGAAAACAAATTTTAAATGATTGGTGCATAGCTGAAAGGAACAGCCCTATCTGACTCTCCAATTTAAGATTTATTTTTGTATTTACAACATAAAATTTTACTGTGTGTCTTTCCGTTGCAATTCTGCACATAGTAACTGCCATATGATTTATTTTAATTAAAAAAAAAAATCCTAAGGGATTTTTTGTACTGGAGGAAAAATACAATCTTCGTTGGTAACAAGGTTTTGCTAAACTCGTGCTCAGTCTCATTCTGTTAATGATGACCTGCAAGGTCCATCTCTCTCAAGAGCTTTTGTTTCCATGCTGCTTTGATGGACCATTTCTGCAGTTTTGCTTCCCTGTGGCAATGTTACAATTGTTGCACACTTGTGAGTAGAATTGCTGTCAACTGGTGGTTTTTTTTTCTTTTTTTCTTTTTTTTTTTTTTTTGACACCTGTGCTCTAAATAATGTATCTACCTATTGTTTGCAGAGGGTGCAGTTCTGCAGGTTCTGACAGTTGAATTTAGTTGCAGTAGAAGAGTTAAACCTGAGGAGCATCTCCAGTTCAGCATTCAGAGTTTCAGGAGATGGTGTGGAGAACTGAGATGTATTTAAAAACAAATGTGTTATGTTGTGCTTCCGTATTTTGTGCAGCTAAAGACTTGCCACAAAGTGTGTGTATTTTTATGTTGTTGCAGTAGAGCTGCTTGTATCAAAGCAGAAAACCTGCTGTGGATGGGAAAAAGAAATAAACTGACTTTCTCTGTACTTCACTTGAACATTTTCCACTTGTTTTGTAGGAAAAAGCTGAGCGAACTTGATCGTGGAAATCTCAAATGTCCTAACATATCCAGCTGCTAAAATTATGATACCTATATCTGGGACATGATTACTGTCCTATCCTAATATGCATTAACATAATTTTCTTCAGTACTTTCAAGCTACTTCTTTGTTGTTGTTGTTGGACACTTGTAAGTATTTCCATATGTTGACCATACATGGCATTTTACCAAAATATGGGTAAATCTGCATGTATTGTATCTAGCAACTGCAGAAATGTACTCTAGTACAAAAAAATACTACACCCCCCCCACAACACACCAAAAAAGAAACAAACCCCCCCCAGATATTGATAACTTGCTAGCAGTGAGTCAGAAAGATGATTTTCATTATAAAACACAATAAGGATGCTCTTTGTATTTGAAGATACTGAAAGAAGTAATGTATTTATGAATTTGGTGTTGTGTACAGTAGGGAGTCTTGTGAGAAGCTAACTGAAACATGAGCACACACTTTGCGGGGTGTTTAGCTGTTCAGGTCTGCTCCACAAAATTAATTGTGGATTCTTTTTACAGGAACTTATATTTGGTTTTTATGTGAATAGGAAATTTTGAATGGATCATGGCTGGAGGAGTAAGAACTGTGTTATATGTTAAAGTTGTAGTTGACACTTCTTAAAAATATCAGAAAGATGTGTATAATGATGTGTGTGTATGTCTGAGAATTGTGAAGACTAGCAGAAATATTGTTGATTTAGATGTAGAATGACATCCTGATTGAAATGTTGTAAGAGTCTGTGTAAGCACCTTTGAGCATTTCCTTGAGAAGAGTGACAATGAAAGTGTTGAGCAATGCAACATTGCTTGAAAGTACGAAAAAAGGAAAAGGAGGAAGGAGGTGGGCAGGGTTGCCTGGGAATGAAACTGCCAGCAAGATGCCAGGAGGTCTGTGAACTGAACCAGTACTGAATAATGTTCTTCCTTCCCCTAAAGCCCTCTAGTTCTAGAAGCAGTTTTCCTGATAGTGTATCATGATGCTAATGGGCTGGAAAATGCGACAGTGACTAATGTTTCAACAGCTCTGTTCAAACATGTATTTCTATTTTTTTTAGCTCAGCATCCTAAGAAACTAAAGCTTGTGTAATTGTGCCGTTAGAAAGTCGAGCCCCTTACTGATGTGGCTAATATCAGCTAAATTTGAGAGTGAAGGTGGTTACAAATGTAATTATACTCTGCAAAGCCTGTGAAATGGCAGCTGAGTAAGGAGAGAGCATGTGTTTTGGTGCTGCTGAGGGCCAGGCAGGCTCAGCTCATACCTGTGAGGATTGCAGCTGCCTGGCAATCAGTGAATGCACACCAGTCAGCCTGGCAGGGCTGGTCCTGACGTGTCCTGTCTGGTGCCCCGTGGAGATACTGAGAAGATGTGGATAAGCAAAATTAGCTTTTATTGAGTTTGATGAAAAGAAACAGGGAGAGATTCTTGAGAAACAAGGAAGAATATCTGACAGAATTTCTTTCTTGCAAAAGTTTTCTGTTTCTGGTATTGTTAGGTGTGTACTTCTTCACCATTGATTTTCTACTGCATTGTAACAGTGTTCATGTGAATTTGTAGACTCATTTAGCTGGCCCACGCTGCTGTGCTTTGCTGAGGGAAGTTGTTTTCTTTCCATGACGTCCAGTTTTGCATGGAATGAACCAAGAGCCCTAATGCACCCCCAGTGTTGCTCTGAAGACTTAGGAAGTTTGGTGAGCAGTTTAATAGGGCCTGATTTCAATGTTGCCACTCACTGTGGTAGCATTGCTTTTGCCTTCTTTCTGCTTGCTTGTTGCTCACTCCTTTGTGCAGCTGCTCCTGTTTGTACAGCTGAAACGGCAGGGTGAGCAAGGCACGGAACCAGTCCAGCTGAAAATTAGCCCAATGATGTCTTTTCTTTTCTTTCATGGGAAAAATAAGCCCCAAAAGCTTTGTTTGTGATCTTGTGAGTATGTGTGGGTCTTTTTAGTTTTATTTTCTTTTTTCTGATACCGCATGGGCAGGAGCTATTTACTTGAAGAATTTCTGGAAAGAATCCTGCTTTGATACTTTCTTCTGGGATTATTTTTTTGCTTGCTCTAAGTATAAATGAATTTTGCTTTTGTATTCAATGTTTCTTTTGTCCTCTTCAAAGGTTAATGCCACAGAGCTGTCACAGGTGGTTCTTATTTTTCTGGTCATGCTGTTATAGCAGTACTGTTTCTTGAACTTGTCTTCCCAGTCCTTTTTTCCCCTCTGTATAGCTGTTGCAATATCTGTTCTATTCTCCTCCAATTATTACTGTTAACCTCTGCCCTTTTTCTTTTGTAAACTTATAACTATTTCAACAACAAAGTGATGTTGATATAAAAAGCTAAAATAAGTTGCGTGCAATTGTGAAGGATGTGAATTTAAGGTAGCAATCCAAGGGTTTTCTCCTGAGAAGCAGATCTCTTCAGGTGAACTGTAGGATTGTTTTTTAAGTATGTTTTTTCTAATTGGAATGTTTTGGGTGCTGGGTAGAGAAAAAGGAAAGTTCATACATTTTAGTAAATGAGCTGCTTCCAGCTCTGTTTACCTCTTGAATCCAGAAGGAGATGAGACCCTGTCTGCATGGAGTTACTTCAGAGGAAAGCTTCAGTGCGTGGTAGCAGGGCTTCACCATCTCCCCTACACTTTGTCTCCTCCATAAATGGCTCCTTGGAATTGAAGATCTGTTTGGGGGCTTTTAGCAATACTTTGTTTACTACCCGCTCATATTGTGCGTTATTCTTGAGAATACGTGAAGATTGCTCAGCTCCTTGCAGGATTTGGGCCGTAATCAAGGCTGACACTGACTGGCACATTGTCAAATTGTGCATGTATCATTTATTGTCAGATAACACTGGACATCCGTTAGTGTCTCTTGGCTAATCAAGAGTGTTGCCTCACATATTCTTACGATGAGAGGGCGAAGGATTCTTGTCGTAGCTGCCAGCTTTCATCATCCGAGCGGATTGCAGAAGACGGGACTCTAGGGACAATTGAGAATAGGAAGTTTGAAGATTTGCTATGTTCTCCTGAAGCGTTGGAATGACTTTCATAGACTCAGGGCATTGTCTCCAGAAGGTTGCTTTTGTCTTGTTTATTTTCTTTCGTTGTAGTTATTATTGCAAAATAAATGTGTAGTTATGTCTAAAACTGTCAATCTGTGTGTCTGTTCCAGGGCGATTTGATGAAACTGTGATTGAAGAAAGAAGGCAATGTGCTGAAGACCTCTTGCAGTTTTCTGCCAATATCCCTGCTCTATATAACAGCAAGCAGCTGGAAGAGTTTTTTAAGGTTGGTTAGTATTTGCAGAAGTATTTGCTTCTTACTGACATGACTGAAGTATAGTGCTGATTCTGCTTTACTTTATAAACCATGGTAGGACAGTGAGCTGGTCTGACATGATTTGGGAAGGGACTGGGAGTTTTCCGTTCACTCTCAAAGTGTGGCTTTAAAAAAACGCCGTGTCACACCTCTACAGGGTGGAAAGTTTTACAGGAACTTCAGTTGAAGGGATTTGAATTTTTTTTTAATTGAATGATGAGCAAAACTTGTGATGATAAATTCCAGTGTGAACTAATAAAAATATTGTCACTGTTGCTATATTTTAGTAGGTGTTTATAGTTTCAAACCAAAGGAGTGAAGACTGTTTACACTGTTTCCTTATGGTCTTTTGTGGACTTGGGTCCACAGCAACAAATTTGGCATGTAACTAATCCAACCTGCTGCTTGTACAGTGTTGTGAGAACCAGTCTTCATAACAAATTTTAGGACAGTACATTGATATGGACTTCCTCTTTATTAAGCTGAAGCAGTTTCTTTTCAATAGTTCCTTCAAACCTCTTTATTTTCAGTAGCTTAGTCTAACATTCTGCAAACTCATAAGCATAAATTTACCTGTATCCATGATAGTGATTCTCTGGAATTAAGGAAATATTCGTCTGGCTGAGATGGGACTTAAGCATGTTAATGTGTTTAGTATATTTAAATGCTATATGCAAGAGCAAAATTTTATCAAAGCTTAAGATTCTTCACTTGTTTTTGTTACAAAGTTATTGCAGTGTTCTTTAAAATACTTGAAATAATGTACTTTAAGCTTTGGTGTCTATAAATGGTGTCAATAAAAGATGCCATAAATATTTATTGTCAATAAATGACTGGGAGACCAAGTTAGGCTATTTTACTTTTTGGTTTATTTACATTTGCATTTTTTCAGTTCTTTAGAAATACTTCTGTGGTTTTGGGTACTTTTTCAGCCTCTCTTTCCTTCCTTTGCTTAATAAAAGTGTTAATTTTAGCCTCCCAATGGACCTTTTCTGGCTTTGCAGGGAAATGAATAAAACTAGAAAACCAATGTTTTTTTAGAACAAACTATGTCTTCAAGGGGGGTTATGCAAATGCAGTAATTTAGGCTCATCTGTTAGCTGATGTGGTGTCATGCTTTCCTGTAAGTGAGCCTTAGGTTTGGTCTATCATCAGTTCAGCCTGTGTGCTTTTAACTCTGCCCATGGGTAGTTTTGTTCCTTTTCAGATTTTTGTGCAAATAGCTGTGGAGAGAGAGACTTGGACAATGAATTCTTAGAAACATCTGAAGGGAGTGTTCTGTGCATCTATGTGTTATAAACTCCAGAAGAATGAGCTGGCTTGTGTGAAAATGTGCTGGGCTGGTTCAAGACAGATTAGCAATGCCTGTTTGTAATATGATTTTGAAAATGGTGCACTTTCTGTTACAGTGGCATTGAAAGTGTGTACCTGAAATGTGAAGCAGAAATTAAAAAAAACACTGGAAACATTTAGGGGATTTCTAGTGCTATTGTTACTTCTCTTAGCTTTGATTCCTTTCAGGCTTGGAGAGGAATGTCCTCCTTGTGTCTTTGTAAAGTCTCAGCTATGACTGGACTCAAGATAGTGGGTCACAAGTGGGGCATTAGTCTGATGGACAGTCCTGTGCTTGGGAGCACCACTGAAGGGCACAGACTATATGTGACTTGAGATCAGGAGTATTATTATTCTCTCCCTATTAGGCTTGGGTGTGCAGGTCTGTGTGGTTCAAAATTCTGAAGCTGCAGTAGGCTGAATACTTAGATATCTAGTCAGTCTGTGGCAACTAAACATGGCTTAACTGAAAGTCCTTCTTTAATTTTGCAGGCTTATATGGTTTAATTCAATTAATTCACTCTAAAGTAATGGAGCACTCACTGATTAGGAAATATCATTTTGGCTATCACTTCTATACTGTGAGAATTTCCATAGAGCACAGCAGCTGAGTAATTCCTTTGCTTTTTTTTTTTTTTTTCAGGGTGGAGAGGTGCACGATGGCTCTGAGTTGATTGGTCCTGTTGAGCCTCTGTCTGACTCTCTGACTGACAACCTGTCTGACTGCAGCTCTGAAGGTTTGCTTTCTCTTCCCACATAACCTCATAGCATGATCTGTTTTAAAGCAGCTTGTAAATGGCAAGTGACTGATTTCTTCATGAAGCATTGGCCTTTTCTGTTTGCTTGTTAGGGCAAAAATGCTGAGCTGGGATTGGCAAGAGAGAAATTTGGGTCAGCAGAGCTGTCTGCACTTCTGGAAGTTTTATTCTAAAGGTGTACATGCTGACTTGGATACCATGTGTAGAGTAATTTTAGTGGCACTTTTAGTGGTGCTTCACTTGCACTAAATAATAGTATAACTCTAAGGAAGGGTCAGTAAGCCCAAATATATACTGTACTAGAGCTTCTTGCCTGCCTCTAGCCTGAGTCAGTTTAAGCATTTCTGTGTACCATGCAATCTTTTAGATATTTATGTGTTTCTGAGTTATGCTTGGTCCTTGTGAGTTCTATGAAATTCTTCTTAAACTCTTAAGTTTTCCTTTGGAATTGCTTAGCAGTCATGTATAAATCCACATTATTGTACAAATGCTTCTTAAGCTTATTTAGGAGTGGATCTGATCATTCTGGCGTAGAATTTGCTTTGATAAAACAATCCTTGCATAACAAAACATGGGTTTTGTCTTCTAACAGTGGTTGGTTAATTTTTTTAGCTTGAGGTTGTATGACTTGTTGCTGGTATCTTTCTATGTCAATAACAATATATTCTACATAGGAAGTGAGCTTGACATTTTGTTTTGTAGTACCTTCTATGATGTTAATGAACTAAGGTCCCCACAATATTTTGCTCTGTGAAGGGAAAGGTGTAGAAGTTGTTGTTATTTTTATATATATATACATACATACATATAACATATATGTATGTATGTATATATATATAAAAATAACATATATATGTATGTAGTTATTTAGTTGAAGAGGGCAGTTATGATAAATAGCACTAGCTAGTTTTAAAGGGTTTTAATGATTTCTGTGAAATGTAACATTTCAGATTCTGACAATGCACTCACTTTACACTGTGCCCTATAAAATAAAGAGTGCTTCTAAAAGTGCTTAATGTGAACGTTTCTATTCATTATTCACGAGGACCTCATTTTTAGCAGAAGAAAACCACTTCCTTTATGTCAGATAAAATACTGAAAAGAAAAAAATTGCTGTAAAGTAGAAAATTTCTTTGATACCCTTCTGAATCGGCTGGAGGGCTTTTACGGGATCCTTGGAACAACTATGAGCACAGGAGTTGGACATGCTGAATGTGAATTTTGTGAATTTTGTGAATTTTGAAAACCTATGTGTCTTCCAGCTCATATTGTCTTATGTTTGAAAGCAGATTTTGGTGGGTGGGAGGCTGTGGACAGAAGGAAACATCTGTCTTTAAAACCTCTAGATGGCAGTGGCAATACTCGGCCTTGAGTCCCTGACTCTCCTCAGCCTCCTGCCTGCATCTGATTTTTCCCTGTCTGATTATGGCAGTTAACTGTGGCTGGTTCTCTCTGTCACTTTCTGTGGGCATCCAAGAGCCTCCACGTGGGCACTGCTCCTTCAAGCTGTTGTACTGAGAAGTAGCAAATCCATCCCTTAACAGGTGCTGCTGTTTGCTTCTGAGGGTGGATTGTGTTTTCTCACTTTTATCTGTTCTTTCCAGACAAAGTTCATTTTCAGAAGGTGTGCACATTAATGGTGGAAGATGCAGATTGACAGTAGTAGAAATGTTTTTGTACCAAAATAAACAACAATTCTCTTGCTTGTAAAAGGAGTTTGGCAGTTCATGCTTTTGTAGGAATCTGCTTTTCAAGAGGCCAGGTTACCCAGGCTTTCTACCACTTTTTGGAAACTGTGTTTACTTTTCAGATACCTGGTAAAATTGCACAAGACAGAGACAAGTACAGAGATTTCTGTTAAATTTCAGCATCATTATTCTCATATTCCTGTCAAACAGTCACTTTGTCTTCTTCTCTGAGTACACTGGATGATGTTCAGATGTCCCACTTTCTCATCATAAATCTTTCTGTATCAATTAACTTACCAGATTCTTTAGAGAACTTAATCAGGAAGTAATTTTTTTTTCTCGTTCTTTTTTTTTCCTTTCTCCTTCTGTTTTACCATGTACACATTATCTTCCCAGAAATAATCCTGTGCACTTGAGATGCTTCCTACCCCATAAGCTGACTGGAAACCCCAAGACTACTGTTGTGTGGTGCCAGCTCCGGGCTGTAAACCTGACCTAAAGAAAAGTTTATTAGCTCAGGCTCTGTGCCATGCTAGCTGTGTTCATACAGCTTTTGGTCCAGTTGGCTACAAGACAAGAGCAAGCATGGTTTTGTTTGGCCTGTAGGGAGGGGAACTTGAGTGTCTGTGTGAAATCTGCTGTGTGGATGGGTTCTAATTCATCTCACCTGGGTGGCCTGAACACTCTTCCAAAACCTCCAGCTTTCCCATTCATGCTTTCTCTCTGCACTCTTTGTCCATCAATCAGATCTGCTTCCACCACCTGGTACCTCTAAATGGTGTTTAATAAATACTCAGTTCTCCACTCCCAAATTTGATATTGCTGCCCCTAAATTGAGCAGGTGAATGGCCCATTATTATTATGCTAGCTAATGAATCCTCTGTCTTCCTCCAACTTTTCTGTTGTGAGTTTTCCTACTTTCTTGCAGGATTGGGGTCTACACAGGCAGTTTTCTTCTCTGCCTGAGCAGTTCACTTTATGCCCCTTTCATGAGAAGATAGGATCATTGTCTTCTGTGCACCCTGTCCCTTCCTCTCAAGTAGAATAGTGTCATAAGTATCACTGTCCCTTGCTTTTCAGACAAAGAGTGGCTGGTAATTTGTTGTCCTTCATGTCTTTTTCCTCTTACTCATGTTAAGGAACTGCTGGTTTTTAGAAAAGCAGTATTTCTACAGTGCCTTCTTACTCCTCTTCCATAAATTGTAAACTCCTATAACTCTACAGCTGCAAAATGTGAAAGAAAGTTTGAGTTAGTTGCCTTTGAGTTCTAGCTGCTGCCACAGACTTTTTGAAAATAAGTCAGAGTATGTTACTTGGAAAAGTGGTTAAACTCGTCACTCTGACAATAATATAGGAGAAAGCAGACACCAGGTTTTAGCTCAGAATTTACTTTCTCTGTGGATGCAAACAGCTAAATGTCTTGACCTTGTTGCCTTTTTTATTGCCTCAGTGGGTACATGTGCCAAGGTGATAAAACAAACTGCTACTTCATATCCAGGTGGCACTGCCAAATTTGTGGCTTACTCCATATGTCTCATGCAGAGTACTATTCTGGAATGACGTTTTTGAGACTGAAAGCTGTTTTTTTTTTTTTTTTTTCCCTTGGTGTGTAGGTCCCAGCTTTGAAAACTTTGCTGTTTTAAGTCTCCTTAGCCATAAATCATCAGAGCATAGAGAGATAGGGACTATAGTCTTGCTATTGTTGAAATGAGGTGGAGTGTGAGGTTTGATAACCCCGCATCCAAGCAAGGACCTGTGTTTTGTTTTTAAATCTTGGAAGCAGTGAGAAATGGCAGACCTTATACCTGCTTTTAATGGTGTGTTAACAAATGGGTATCTCTGATGGCCAGTCAAAGAGCAGTTTCTTATGATATACTTACAGGAGGGCCATGTATTTTCACTCTGATGTCAAAGGAACATGTAATCTGTTGTACACATGGGTGTCAGAAACATTTTTGTCCTTCTTTTCAGTTCGAAAGGATTTAAGTGGGCTTGATGATGTGACACTTACGAGCCAGTCGGAATGTGGAGGTGAGGTCTAGAAGTTGTCTCCATTGCATTTGTGGAAATGAAATCATTAGAAAACCATAATTGAGTGAATGCCTTTTGTGGATGATAATCCTTACAGAATGAAATGATATATTATGTAAAATACCTTTGTTGCCATTTATTCCCAAATAACCATGAAAAGTACCTGTGGTTTAGTTCCTGGAGGTCAGCTTGCAGTAAGGGTGTAGTGACTTATGGCAAATATAAAATAAAATGTGTTAGCTCAGATTTGAGTGATGAAAGAGGTGTTAAGTAATTTATTGTACCACGTGTGAGCAATGAAGGAAGATTATATGTATTACATGTGAGCTGAGTGCTGCATGATGTGTAAACTGACCGTAACTCTGTGTTAATTCAAACTCCTAATTTACTGTTTTGAGGATGCTTCATCTTACTGATTTGAAGCAGTATGTTGGAATTTCTTGCAACAGTAATTTGGCTCCTGCTGGTTGACTTTTCTAATAGCAGTCACACAGGTTTAGTTTTGTAATTTCCCGGAGCCCAGGGGTAAGCTGCTTTGGAAGTTTAAGTTGGGTGTTAGATGCTGGTCTCTTCATTCCCAGTACTGAAATGAAGACCAGTTGTTCTGCAGAGTTTGTAGTTAATTTTAAAAAATATGTTTCTATACGTACTAAAATTTTTTAGAGACATCATTGCAATCAGGGAGTTTCTGTGGGCATTCTGAGGAAACGGCATCTGTGGGCATTCTGAGGAAAGTGAAAAGAGCTACATCTTTGAATGGGATAAGGAATTTTGAAGGCTTCTAAGATATATGAGCAATCTAGAGTAATGGATGCCTTTCTGACTTTCAGGCTTCTCCAGTGACAGCGACCTGATCTCTCTGACAGTCGATGTAGATTCTCTTGCCGAGGTAGATGATGGAATGGCATCCAACCAAAGTTCCCCCAGTAGAGCTGCTGGCCTTTGTGTTACTTCTGAACCGCCAGTCCAAAGCACGCTGGCATCTGAGCAGGAGTGGAGCAAACCCGAAGGAGAAAAGGAAAGCCATGGTTTGTTTACTGGAAGCTTAAAATCCAAGCCAGGCAAACAAGATTACTTGGAGAAAGCAGGCGAGTTAATAAAACTGGCCTTGAAGAAGGAGGAGGAGGAAGATTATGAAACTGCCTTAAGCTTTTATAGAAAGGGGGTTGATCTGCTTCTGGAAGGGGTTCAAGGTATGGATCTTCTCATGATGTTTGTCTTCTCCTTGGTTATGTTTGTTTATGGCATTTCCATGGCTAACATCAGCTTACTGCCTTGCAAAGAAGTGATCTGAAATGCAGAGTTACATGTGCTTGGCTTTCATGTACTTGACAGCTGTGTGCATGTGAGAGAGAGAGAGAGAGAGAGAAACTTTTCTCTCTAAGACTGAATGGTAATTTAGGGTCTCATCTTCCAAGTGCCCAGTATCTTCTCTGTTAGAATTGCAGCACAACCTTCAACTTGCAGGTAAGTAGCGAAGTGCTCCACTTTTGCCTTTTTCCTTTTTATTGCCTAGCCATTAATTAATATGTGGCACTTGCAGCACTGTTGAAACATTATTTAATTTACATGGTTAAGTGAGGATTAATTATCCCCATTTTACGCTTGGGAAGAGGCAGACTCAGGTTAACTTCCCAATCACAAAAGGATTAGAACTGCTCTTGTCTCACAGCCTCTTGCTTCTTCCATTAAACTGTTCTCCTTTTCTAGCTGAAGGATGCATAGAAACTTACATGCTTGCATTGCTAGGAGAGAACAGGGTTTTTTCCTTTTCAAAAGACTTTGATCTGTCAATGTATTTCTGCAGAAGCTTGTTAATAGACTGGATGCAACTACATGCAAATTTCTGCCTCTTTGCACCTTGTCAGTAAGGGAGAAATTTTTTTCCCTTTTCTAGCTCTTGAGAATCTCAAGTGATAACCTCATATAATCTGTGTTTTGTCCAACAGTAGCTTAAAGCTATAAAGTACAGGGAAAGATTTGTTCTTTCCTGGAGTGAATTCAGGGTCTGTCTATTGTGCTTCTGTCCCACACAGATCAAATGAGTGAGATTAGAATTGTGCCTTTGTTTGGCAGTGTACAGCACAGGTGCATTCTGCTGCTCCAGATCTGGACTTAGACATGAATGTACCAAACACGCACAAGCAAGAAGCCTTTGCTGCATCCCAGTGGGATGCACAGCAGTGGTCCAGACCTTCTGAGCAGTTCTAGCAATGGAAGTTACCTGCTGAGCTGATTTAATGGGGCCTGGCAAAAATAATGGGTAGGTTACTGATGAGAACTAGAGGTGTGAGCCAAGATATGTGCATCACCTTTGCTTAAAGTGTCTTACACTTTTTGGCAAAAGTAAATCCACCTCTTTCATCAAGTCAGTGATGTCAGTAGGGTTGCTGCTTTGCTGCTTGTTGTGGCTTTTCAATAGCATCCTTCCTTTCCTTGCCTGTGTTGTCAAAATGTTTTTCATTCTTAGTGTTGAATATGCTGGCAGTCTTCTTTTGGAGAGCCCAGCTATTCTTTCTTTGCAAATACACTTTTTCATAGACCTGTGGGCCATTCAGTTATGATCTTCTGAAGGATATCCTATTTTGTCATAAACACTTCTGTCTGCCAGCCATGATGCAAGGCTGCCATGATGCTGTTTTGAACTGACAGTTCAAACTTCAACTTCAAAAGCTTTCTTTATTAAACAGTTTCAAACTGTTAGGGCATGAAAACAAGTCAGTCTATTGCACATCACTTTTGCTGTGGTAATTATCGTGTATACTTGAGTTGTGGCAGTGGTTAAACATGTTGGCTTTGAATTCATGGTAATCCTTAGTGTAATATGTTTGCTTTAAAGTTGTGAAAGACTTTTTGCATGTAGGTGACTTGCTCAACTCATGCATATGAACTTGTTAAACCAGAGTAGGTTGAACTCCTTGCTTATATTTGCCAAAATTTCCTCTAAGGATTTTTTACTTCTTTGCTGTTGACTGGCCACTCTTCTGGCTGCCTCAGATAACTGTTAATCCTTTTCTATCACCCAATCCTTTTCTACCACCCTGCTTTTCAAGCTAGGAAGAAAATCAAGGAATCTTAGAAAATTGTGATATTCTGCCTGATTTTCTTGATGCCGCTCAGTGCAGTGGGAGTTACTAATAAGTGTTTAGTGATGGTTACTTGTGTGGTGTGTGTCAGCGTTCCTGATGGATAAAGAAACATGTAACCAGCACCTTTTTCTTTGCAGTCCCTGACATTGCATCTGTGTAGCACACAAGAGGGAGTAATGGGAATGAGCTGCATTTTAGGTGGCAATCTTATCCCTTGGGATAGTTGTACACAGGGTGGTTCCTATCAGTCAGCTGTTTTTTCATTTCTCTGTGTTACCCTGCATGGCTGTGAAGAAATATTCATTCTCTTCTGGGTATTCACACTAGATTTGGGTAGATCCAGCTCATTTTGTCCCATTCTCCTTGAAGCTTATGAAAACTGTCAGAGAGACACTGTTGCCCTCTTTATGAAGGCAGGGCTGGTCCAAATGTCTTCCTAAAAATGTGCCATTTCTTGATCTATGAGGACAGTAAAAAAAGAAAAAAAAACCAAACAAAACTTTCTAATGTAGCTGCTATGTGAAGGCAGTGTGTCTAGCATAAATATGTGAACATTTAATGTATATTGCAGTAAAACCCCACAAAGCTTCTGCCTAATCACTTCAGTCATTTAAACACCCCTAGTTATGTATTTCACATGGATAATAACATCCACCTTTCAAAGATAAGGATGGTGCAATTATTACAAAACGCTTCTGGTCGTCTGCCACTGATTATTTCGCACCTACTCAGTGTAAATAAGACTTGGTAACAGCTGAGAGTGAAACACAGTGTTCAGGGATCCTTACCCACCTGTGCAGTGCCGTGGTCTCTGTGCACAGCCTCTGCAGAACGCGTGGGTGTATTTTTCCCTGGAAATGCCGTGACACGGGAATACGGACTTTGGCCACGAGGTGGCGGCAAGGAAATAGAAATTGCCACCCGAGATTTGGAATCGGGCGATTGCAGCAGCGCCCGGAGAGGGGGGAAGGAGTGCCACCCATCCTCTGTGCTTCCAGCTTGGCATTCGAGGCAGAGCACTTGCTCAGGTGCGGCGCCTCCCTGAGTGCTTCGGTGGATGCGAAGGCTGGGGCTGGCACCAGTCGCTCCTTCAGGCTCAGCGCAAGAGCTGCTGCTCGAGGCTGCCTCGTCAAACCATGCACCAGAAAGTTCAGTGCTGCGGGTTTACAGACCCGTGCTGGTTAGTTTGAGGTGGCTTCCCTAAAGGCAGTTGAGCACACTTGAGCCTGTTACATTCCTGATGACTTTCCAGCTCTCTGAGCTGCTGGCACTAGTGTTGGGTGAGGCAGGTGTTGTATGTTTGAGAAATGGCCGTCTTGACTTTGTTTTCAGCTCTGTGCACATGCTCTCAGATGTACAGTGGTGTTAATCATTCTGGGCAAGGTGCATATGTATTTCCTTTTGCTAGTCTCTTGCAGAGTTGAGTACTAAATCCTTTCATGTCCTATTTGTTGTCCTGCCAAGAGACCCAATTTGTGTCCCTTGGGGAAAGGCTGCTGCCTGTGTGCTCAAAGACTGGTGAATACCTTGGATTCTGGGGATCTGATCCTTACACATGTCTGGCCTACTTCTGCTCCATACTGATCTTTAATATTAACCAGTTTTCAGTGGGAAGAAGAATGAAATCTTGGACTGGCAGTGTAGCCCTTGAACTGCACCTTTTGTGCCTTCCTGTTTCATTTATACCAGAGCTGCCTTGCTTGCAGTGACAGGGAGTAGCTGCCATAATTTCCTTTTTCTTCTGAATATGTACCAGTTCTGCTGCTCCTCTTGTCTTTTCTGGGCATTGCTGCATGCAGGGTTTGGAAGCTTTGGGAAGACAGGTCTGTAAGGGTTGTGTAGAATGGTTCAACAATTCTCTAGGAGCTGAAACCTTCTAGAATTCAAGGTTTTCTGCCTTTTAAAGCATACTGAGTATGCTAACTGATAGAAACTTTGACTCACAATTATAGCTGTTCCTTTGTTTTGTTAGCATGTCACAGCACTTTGAGGTCAGTGCATTGCTTCAGGCCTAGTGATGGAAAAAAATGCACTAATCAATAGCAAGCCACCAACTTCTAGCTGGAAGTTAACTCTGTTTTATGCAAAGTAGTGCATTCCCTGACTTTGGTCTAGGGCACAGTTTATGTTAGGAAGAAGCAGATCATGATACTGAAATTATGGAGAATTTTTTTTGTAATAAAGAAGGGAGTCCTGTTTGTACAAACTGCTCCTCTTTTTACAACTACAACCTTTCTTTAGTTATATCCATTCTGGATCTGAGCAGTCTGAGGTGTTTGATAAACAAGAGTTAACACTGCTGCTTATTGCTGTGTTTCAATAACTTCAGGCATGTGAAGAAGCAAGAATGCTGCACAACTTGGCCAGCCTCATTTGTGTAGAAAAGTACAGGCAGGATCTCTTCCATGTGTTTTAGGAACCAAATGTGTTCATTGCTGGTCTGTCCATGTTGCACGTTAACATCTGAAGGGAGATGATCCATTTACTCCGTCAGAGTTTTGGGATGCTTGTTTTCACATGTGTAGTAGCTGTGGCTGGGCAGAATGAATATTGATTTAGTTTAGGCAGCATGAACCTTGTTGCATGGAGTATGTGATGCCTCTGGAGTGTCAGCAGCCACAAGCTGTTTTCCAGGTATCTCTGTTTTGTGTTAGGGATCTACAAGTTCTGAATAAGCTGCTGGTGTCTTTGAAAGCAGGCTGTGAATGTCAGTTTTGTACTGCTCTGTGCTATTTTAATGTTTATCCAGTAAACAGAGCTGGAACAAAAATTACACAAATTACTGGAACCTTGCTAAAATGACTTTGACTTTTAACCCAGAAATGCATATACAATGAAATGCTGGGAATACTTTGGACAACTAGATGATATTTTTGGATATACTGAAAACAAACCAACTTGTGTCTAATTACTGGGATTATGATGGGCTATGATTTGAACTTGTGATGGAGCCAGGGATGCAAACAGGAGCATGCTTGACAGAATGCCAAGAAGACAGTACTTTATGAAAAGGGAAACAGCCATGGCGTTCCACCAGTGCATTTCTGGCTTCCTTTGCTTGTTTGTTGAATGGCACTTGTGAAGACAACTTCTGTTACCACACAGTAGCTATTTTAAATTCCTTTCACTCATGAAGGCCTCTGAGTAGTGTTCCTCATTGATGTTAACAGTTTCTGAGCTGTCCAGCAGATGTGTCTGGTTGTGGCAATGTCTTTAAGGAAACAACAGACCTGCTTTCTGAGAAGGTGAATTGGGGTGTGAGCTGATGTCTGCAGGTAAACCCTCAGAGTTGTACTGAACTCCACATGGAAGGTTGGTGGTGGGATGACTGATGGAACTGTTATTCTCCCTGACCTGATCTTAGGCTTCTGTGTGCCTATGGTGTATTATCACTCAGCCTGTTTGCTGTAGAACTGTTTGGGCTGAGCTTTCTGAACAGTGATACAAAGTGCTCCCTCTCTCCTAGTGCTTCATACTACCTTAAAATCACAGCTGCTGCTTCAGAAGAAAAGTGTGTGACAGGACTTGTCTGTTGATAAGCAGGTGGATTAAGAATGGATGTTGGAAATATTGTAGTTGGTTAAAAAAAGAAAGTCACATCTCACCATGCTGCCAGTGATGCTGAAACACATGCTAGTATGGACTAAGAACTGTCCATAATTGGAATATGTTGTCTTCCAAGCCCATTGCAGACCATACAGAGCTTCAGAGCAGAGTAGTGCTGTAGGATCCTCCACTGTGCAGTAGGTGCTGGATGGACTACCCTGAGTGATGTCATTCCCTGTGTGGAAGTGCTGGGTTTAGACACCTCGTTGGGGCAAAGCAGTAAAATACAGCTTGTGCCAGTAAGGTATGGTTAATGTATATAGTTCATGTCAGAAACTGGTTACTGTACACATACAGCCAGAATCAGTTGTGTAAAGGTACACTCAAGGCAAGGTTCCATTTAAACTGCAAGACTTCTTTGCACCAGGAGGCTGATAAAGGTCTGAGGTTTAGTGCATGCTGCAGAGCTTAGAGCCTTGCAATACATGTGAAAGGGAATTATAGCAATACCTGCAAGCCAGCTTGTAGGGTGTGATGAGGAGATTACTTAGCATGTGGCTGTTAATTAATAAATATATGACCAGGTGAGCCTTAGAAATCTCATTTTTCTTCCCTCTTGGGACACAGCTGGCTCCATTGACTTGGTGGTGTTCTGACATTTCCAAGATTTGAGTCTTTCCTCATAGCAGTTCCTTGCTAGGCTGCTGCCTGTGCCTGGCCTCTTTGACAGACATCTCTTCCAGCCTGCACTGCCTTTTATCTCAGCTGTTGTTAGCCACAACACTTAGCTGCAAAGTGCAGGAATCTTTTTTTGACTGTAGCTGTGTGGGGTTTCTGCCTCCCATCAGAAGGCCCAGTAGGGCTGCCACAGTTCTTGCAGCATGCAGGGTAGACAGGGCAGACTGATTAGGTTACAGTGCTGCTGCTGTCTGCAGGTGAGAAATTTGAAGTCTCTGGCTGCAGAATTCAATGCCTTGGGCACTGTAGGTGAATTGAGGCAAATTGCTGGCTGGAATAGAAAAATTGCATAGATAGGTTTAAGGGCATGATGCTGCATGATAATCAGGGCTCTGATTCTCTCCCAAACAGTTCTTGCATATACAGCTTTGTCTCTTTTCATACCTTCTTTTTCTTTTCCTGTTCTCTTTCCCTCTTAACTCTTCTAGTATCTTAAAATAGCCTCCTTAGTTTCAGAGCTGTGTAGGACTAGAATAGGTTTGATCTCTAGAAGGTCTGCTGCTGACTCTTCTATTTTAGAGATTCTTGTGATTGCTTGGGGAAAAATATCATTTCCCATAGTAGTATATAGAAGTACATATGAATTGCATTTAATACATAAATATGAGTACTATTAGACTGTCAGGATTTATGAATCTCATATTTGGGTTTTTTTAATCTGCCTTTTGCTTTATTTTCCTGTGCAGTAAACTGTTCTTACTTGAAGGGGTAGACTTACAGGGGTGACTGTTCTTACTTGTCTGTGTGCCTGGATTCCCTCTGCTCTGAAGCAAGGGGTGTTTGTGGATACTAATTCTAATTTGAACATGTCCTTTTAGTCAAGAAGGAGGAGTGCAGAGAACTTGGAAATTTCCTCTCTCTCGTGGTGGTGGCCTGTATAACTTCTTTCCTTGCTCTGACTGTCAGTGCTCTTCCCCTGTTCCAATGGTGCTTGTGTTGGAGGACTTGCTGCTGCTGTCACCATTTTGTTCCCTACTCTGTATTAGAATGTCACTGCTTGTCCTTCTGGACATCTTGAAAGACTTATAGGGTTTATTGCCTTCTGAAGTAGTTTAACAGAAGAATGTTCAAGAATATTTGTTATATTAAGTCTTATTTTGGTGAAATACCTTACAGTGAAGACTACGAGTATTAGCAGATAGATGGGAAGTTAAGACTTTCCTTCCTGAAATGCTGGTTTTTGTGACCATTCATTTTATTTTTTTCCAGGTAGTTGTACATGCATGTGAAAAGCTACCACCACCTTGTGGACTTAACGTGAGAGTTTCTCTAGAAGCAGGTGTTTGTTGGTTAACATTTCTGGCAAGTCACATTTCTTATCTTCAGTGTTACTGACTCCTTCTTTACTGGTCACTCAAACACATTTCACCCACACCATTCTTCTGTGTTATCTTAAATTTGGCAAATGTGCCAAAATTTTTTTTTCCCTTAGAGGGATGTTTACTTAGACATTTACATGACAGGTGTGTAGCCATAGGTTTTCTACAGGATGCAGAACTGGCAACTTCTTAGGAAATATAGATCTCTGAGGGTCTCAGGCAACCTGCAGGGAAGATGATATATGTAACATATGGACATAATAGTTACCAGCACACTGAAAAGTTGGAAGAAGAATTTGTAGGCGTTCACTCACTGTCACAAATTTGTGCTTTAGTGTGAAAGGTTTAACTTTTAAGTGGCTTTTCTTCTTGGTTGATGGAGTGCAGTACTGTCCTGAATCTTCAGAAAAGCAAGAAAGAATGGTTCTGATAAATGTGTTGCATCTTAATAAATTTCAGCTCTCTCAAAATGTTAAGGAAAAAAAAAAAGATGAAAAAAGATCACTTCAAGCTGTTTTATCATAATGGGCTTAACCTTTGTTTTATTATTTAATATTTACAGGCTTTTTTCAGCTGCAGAATTTGATCAGCACCTCAAAGAACTCACTGTTAATATAATGTAAAGCATACTAGAGCTGATGAGGTAGTGGTCTTATTTCACAATTCCAAGCCCCCACCTGCTGCTCAAATCTATAGCTCTTTCCTTGATGCTGCAGTATCTGTCTACCCCAGCACCTGCCACATTTCACTTAAGTAATTGTTTGAAAATTAAAGGTTACCCACCCTCCTGTGAAAGTTGGTGGAGACTCGTTCCAAAATCAGCAGCTTTTCCCCTTCCTGAAATAAATTTTGGGGTTATAAAACAGTGTCCAAAGTCATCACAAACCCGTGCTGGATTATGAGTTGCATTGTCACTTACGGTGTGCCTGAGCTTTTGTTTGGCTAATATGGACAAAGGAATCTGCTTCACATGATGTAAGAAGTGTTTGCCCTAAGAAGAACAGAGGTCCTCTTGAACCAATTAGGCAAAAATAACAGCTGGGCTACCCACTAATAAGGAAGGTGCTGCTAAACCTCTTTTCATTGTGAGAAGAAATAAATCTTTTAAGGCTTACTCCCTTGCATTTTTATAGAGAGCAATTCTTTGAAAAATTCAGCAATCCAGCTGGGTGATATGTTCAGGAAGACTGTGAAGAAGATAAAGAAACTTTTAAAAATAAAAAATGGTATTATAGCTGTTAGATTTGGCAATTATAAATGGTTCATTGAAGATTTCAGTATTTAGAGAAAGTTTCACTGTTTAAATTGTTAAGAACGTGGAGTTTGGGGCTGGCACAACAGGCAGTCTCGCACAAGTTCCTTGTAGCTTGTTCTGCAAGAGGATATTCCTTCCTGGAGCAAATCTCTTCTGATATCTTCTTTAAAGGAAGGCAGCCCACATATATTTTTAGTAAGTCTGAGAGAAAAGCAGGAAGAGGAAGTCACAGAGGATTGGGACAGGTAATACTAACTTTATGGCCTTACATTTTCTGTGAAAATATCCCCATCCTGGCCAACCACCTACTCAGGTAGGGAGTGCATCTGTGCTACCCTGACAGATTAATTCTTGCTGAGGAAAAACTCTTACCACCTTAAGGGGGATGATTTGGACCAGGTCAGGCACAAAGAGTGGAAGGGATATCTAGAATTCCTGGGTAGGGGCTACATGTCATGATTTTTTGATGATTTTTTTTTTTTTTGTCTATGTTAGTAGCAAGCGGCAGCTAGAGCTATCTTTATCATCCAGAGAGAAACAGATCTTCACCATGACTTCTTCCTGGATCCTTGAAGGAAAGTAGCTTACAGGGCAAGTTTGACAGCACTTTTCTGCATCTGAGATGTGTTCTCTTTGTAGCATCCCAGATTATTTGAGGAAAAAGGACAGATTTTTGTCCACAGTCTTTACTGACCCAATTTTTATTTGTCTAAGTTTATTGAATATGGCCCCCTTACAATAGCTTTTTGCTGTTACTACCCAAACATAGGTAATTTTGCCATATGATGGAATTACAGAAGGTTTGATGTGTGAATAAGCAGTTAACTGAGCTGAACACTTCAGCGTTGAGTTAGCTGATCTCTCGAGGGTGTGCCCTCTTCTGAGGTACTATGAAGTGTGAGTGAAGACTCTGAGCAGAAGACAAACAAAAATATTCCTAGCTTTCCAGTTGCCACTGCTGTACATTGTGGAAATGCTGCTTCTTTGTGTTTTTTCATGCAAATCAGTGCACTATGGGCAAACAATCAGGCAAGTCATAGAAGAACTCAGTGGCACAATTATTCGGATATTTGTGGTTTTCCTCTATCGAACCCTCAAAATCATTTGAATGCTGTTAGGAATATTTGTGTTTGTAAATATATTGTAGCTGAGTTGTCTTTAGAAATATAATTAAAGAACAAATTTTAAATCATTGGCTGCTGTCCTATTGTGCTGGATTACTGTTACTTTGGTCAGCGGGTGGCCTGGTCAGCCTTTCCAAAGCCAATTTTCATTTGAAGATATTTTTACTTCTTTGAAATAGGCAAAGCCTTTGGAAAATGAGGGAGCAGACTGCTTGTGCTTGTGTGTGTGGATGAAGGCTTATATGTGCAACAAAGTAGCTGTAGAGTTTTTATATTCTGTTTGCAGTAATAGTAAACAGAGCATCTAAAATAACCACTTGCACATTGCAACAAACACATCATCATTTGCTTAAAAAGAGTTATAATTACAGTTGACGAAGCATGGACACCATAAAAAATGCATTAGTTTGGCTTGACACATTAATTACCTGTTTTTGCAGATGTTTTTATATATTGTTGTGTGAACAGTTTACAAAATAATTACAGGAAAGTCATATGGAAAATAAACTAAGTGGGTGGTTTCTCGCCTTAATATTTTCATTCATGTGAATCTGTGTGAGGCACAGCTGCTCTGTAGCAAAAGCAGAGAGAGAGAGAGATGGGGAATCTTGAGGGGTTTTTATTCTAAGGTCCCTATGATCAGCCTTGCTGTACTTTTATATCTTGCTTTAGCAGTGTAGTTTTTAAAAGTGTAAAATGACATTGCTGATTTAATCCCAGTGATCAGGAGGGGGGAGAAGCTTTGATCCTGATCAGATGAAACATAAATCTTCTGGTATCTAGGAAAATAAATGAAAAATCAATATTATTTTAAGCAGGATGAGCTTTTATGAGCAGTTGTAAAGATTCATCAAAGGCTTTGACACAGTTTAAACATTTCCTGTTTGCTGGCATTTAAAGAAAAATGCCTTTCAAGTTTAAATTGTAATTAGAGAGATACCTCTTTAGATTATTGTGGGCTAACCACAGAATGGAAATAGGGGCTCAATATGCTCACACAATATTTAAATCAAAAGTTCTTAACTAGGAATAAATGATTATTCCTAATTTATTATAAAATAAAATTGAGGCTTTTGAAAATACATTTTGCACAACTAAAACCAATATTTCATGGCAAAATGTAACATTGCATTTAAAAAATCCATTGAGTCTGAATCACAGCTTTGACATCTGTCAGATATAAGGATTTGTTCTAGTACTGTGTTTTAGTGATTTAGATGGTTTTAAGTGAACAGCTCTATGACCTCGAATTTGGCATAAATGCTAAAGATTATTTTTAGCTTAATGGAGTCTTTATTGTTACTCTCTGTGTTTGAGGCTTTTTAAGTAGCATTTATTTGTTTATTAAATTTATATCCTGTATTTATTTACAGATTTTTGTGAGATATTGGCTGTTTAAATGGGAATTTGTATTACAATGTAGTTTTTTACATTTTCTTGGTTAAACTAATGCAAAAAAATAAAAAGCCAAAATCCTATTTTCATAAACCTAATTCTCAATCATCCACCTGTTAAAGTATTCAGAGACTGAACTGTTAATGATCTTATCCACAAATATGATGCAAGAACTTGTTGAATAAATGTTATTTTTTGAATTCACACCCTTTTTTTTGGCTGAAGATTTTAATGAGGGGAACAGCTTGCAAAGGTTATTTAACAAATTACTCGGAAGGAAAAGTAGAAGGAAAACTGAAATTAATGTCTTGTGAAAGTAGGGAGAACAAAGACAGCTCTAAGGGGACATCCTGGCTGGTTTGCGTTAATTACTGTAAAATTACTGAAGCATTGGAAGAAAGCAAGAAACATCCAAACTAAATACACATAACTAACAATTAAGCAGTAAGCTTGACTTTTATGATAGCCTTAGACACTAACCTAGCAGTTTGCTAGCAGCCTGCTTGAAGGAAATGCTGGCTGAAGAGTTTATTGCTGCTGTGCAGATGTCTGGTTTTCCCTGAGCGGCTGCCACTTGGTGTGTCTGGGAGAACGTGGGTGCTCACCAGTGCATCAGCACCAGGAGTTTCATGGTGCTTTCACACTACCTGCAGAGATGAAAGCCAAAGTTAGTCCTGTTTTAGGAAATTGCAACACAGGCTTATTGAAAAAAAATACTGTGTATCTACTCTCTTTTGATAATGCCAACTTCAAAGAGTTGAGTGATTTTTTTTTTCTTTTTTTTTTTTTTTTTTTTTTTTTTTTTTTTTTTTTTTTAATCCTAGGTGGGAATAAGACTGGCAGTTTTAGGAAGGGAACTTTTCACCAAGATTTCCCTAGGTCTTTAGAATGAGAGAAATTACTAAGATATTGATAAATATCCATAATATTGTTTGCTGAAAGTGCACTGAATTTCTCTCTGTCTCAAACAAAGTGTAGACAAAGGTTTTTTCAGAGCAGTCTTGTGTCTACATCCAAGGAGGGGACAATCACTTTTTCTTCCTGCTGTGAGGTGGTTAGTAAAATTTACAAGAGATCACTTATCCCAGAACTTGGAGTAGACCCAAAGTCTCTTCTGCTTACTTTTGATGGAGTCTGGGTGTGATGGTTCTGTGTGTTTGGGTAATCTCTAGTGATATGAAAGGAATGGGAGTCTCTATTTTAAAACAATCCACCTTGACCCCTGCCTTTAATTCTGCCCTTGAAAATCTCACAATGTCTTACACATCGCCACAATTGCCCCTTGAAAACCTCCCGCAGTAATTTCTGAATGCAAGCATTCACGCAGTAAGTTCTCTATCAGAAGTTCCATAATAAGCTTGCCCTTTTTTATGAGACTCGTTCTTGATAACCCACAATAATCCTGTTTTTTTCCTTATCAGTTACAAAGTTTCTGGTTGAACTCCTTCAAGGTTACACTCGTGTTCCTTTCATGGCCCGGTGATCAGTGTCTTACGAGCTTCAGTCTTTGTTAATGTCTGTTATCTGCCGTTGGTTGGGGTTTGTGTATTTGTGTGTTTGATTTATTGCCTTTCCTGTTCCTTGCCCTGTCTTTCATGTGGAGTAGCTGTTGGGCAGATATCCTTGCAGTTCCTTGCCCTGTTCGAGCATCGGTTTGAGAGGTGCAGGCTGGCACCTGGCAGTGCAGAGCCTGTCACAGTCAAGGCTTTGTTTCTGCAAGTCTTGAATGGCCTCAGTTAGGACTAGGAGAGACTGTCAGGGCCATATCAAGTCTCTGCTGTCCTTCAGTCTTCTTCTGGGACAGTTGTCTCTGTCTTTTTTTCAGCATAATAATCTCATTTCTGTCTTATGACAATTGTGTCTCACAGTCTCTTATCTTTGCTGGGTGGTTGACTGGTTGGGTGTTGCCATCACAGGTTGAGTCTGTCACAGCAGTATTGCTCAGGATGTGAATGCCTAAACAAAACTAAAAGCTTCATAGTGAATTTAGTGTTTGTGTGGTACCATGTGGTTCTCACCAAGAGTTTGTCTAGATCAGAAATAATACAATAGCTGTTTAGCCATTTGGAAAGTGAAGTAGTTGGTGCAAGTGCTTATTGCTTTCTTCCCATGTTACCCCAAGACAAGAGGCAAGCATTGAATGTCTAGCATTGAAAAGCTATGGAGTTCGTAGGAGTTCTTAATGTCTCTCCTCTGTTGCCTTCTTGCTTTTAATAGCATTTCTAGACTTCATGCATAATTACGAGAGTCTATACTGGAAACCTGAGGAAAAAATCAGTTTGTTGTTTTGTTGTAAACATCTTATTCTGTCTTTTCTAATTGATTTTGCTTTTTGGAATACAGGGTTTGGATCAGTGGTTTGTTTCAGTTCTTATCTATGTTACCATAGGAACATATGCCAAAGCACAGAAATATTAGGAAAGGCTTTTTATTTACCATAGTCTATAGCAAGGCTTAATTTGTTATTTTTGTAGAACTCTGAGATCATAGTACTGGATTTTTAGAAGATGCATATCTTTAGGTTTGATTATGAGTAAACCAAAAGAAATCAAAAAGGTAGAATCAAAGTAGTCATGTGCTTTGATTACTTAGTACCACTCTCTTTATAGAAAACATAACTTTTTTTTTCTCCATTGAGGTGAATCAAGTCCAACTCGTCGAGAAGCAGTGAAAAGGAAGACTGCAGAATACCTTATGCGTGCTGAAAAAATTTCCAGTCTCTACCATAAAACCTCTGAAGATGCATCTGTTTCTATGGTAGGCTTTAATTAATTTTTTTCTGAATTAATTTTTTTTCAGAATTTGTTATAATTAAGTAGCAAAGCGTATTCAAGCTTAAGGTTCAAAAGCTGTCTAGAATTCCTCTTTTGGGAAGCCCAAGGAGTATTTTGATGTTGTGTTTCTGTTAAGTTGCCATTCTTTCTGATTCGTCATAATTTTACGAGGAGTGCTTGGTTTAATACAGGACTGCTTTTCACGTGCTTTCCTACTGCTCATGGTTGATGATGTAGACATTTTTCATCATGCTGAAGAATCCCAAGGTAAAGCAAAAAACCACGCTAGAATGTAACATTTCATTTGACTTTCCATGAGAATGTTTGTTGGTGCTGTAGGGAGTGAGAAACCTGTTGGTTTCTTTAGCCTAGCACATAGTGATGTATCACAAGTGAGTCAAGCACAGGGTAGAGGGGATCAGATTAATTTTACACAGAACAAATCCTTAATAGAGCAAAGGTTCTTCCTGATCCTTTGAAACGCCTCTCTTGGATATACTTGTGGGATCAGTTCCTTTTTGATTTTTGAGAAGTTTCTGTGCTAATTTCCACTTTCTTGAGCAGAATACTTTTATCTGTGCTTGTCCAAAAGACAAACAAAGCTTGTTCTAAGATACTCTCGATAAATACCTAACTTGCCCTTCCTTAAACAGTTCCTTTAGGATTTATCTGTTTCTACTTCAGACTTTTACTGCAGTCATGTTAAACTGTGTTATTGTCAATGACTGCCCTATTGCAGTAAGTATAAAAGCTACAAACTTCCTGACTCTCTAATATCAAGGGATAACAAAAGGGATGGAAGATTATTGCTTCTTACTTTGCACAGATCTAAAAATGCTTTAAGGAGACAACTGCTGCAAAAATTGGAAGCCTTCTAAAAGCTGTCTGTCTAATAAGTAAATTTAAAAAGCAAAGACACTGATTTTTTAAGGGTAGATTTTTTTCATGTTGAGAGCCCACAAGTACAATTTTGAGGATGTTCCAAATGGGATGTATTTTGTGAGGCTTGGAGTCTTGCTGTTGCTATGAACTGTACTTTGAACAATTTAATATTTTGGACAGATACGAACTCCTACTAGGTATTCTTTCTTTGGGTCAAACACCCCTGAAAATGGGGAAGAAGCTATATTGAATGGAATCCTCAGTGTGTTTGGAAACTGAAGAACAAGAGAAAAAAATCCATGAACAACCTATTTTTGCCTTTTTATAAGTTTAAAAACTAACTGTGTTGGGAAGGAGGAAGAAATAGGTTGCATTTTTCTGTGTGAGCTTGAGAGATAAAGTATTTCCTCTTTTATGCTGTACTGAATAAGACACATGCCTTCTTTGCAGATCCAAAGAAAAGCAGATTTAATTGGGATAAGACAAGAAAAAAAAAGCAGATAGAATAAAAAAACATTCTCCTTCTGTGTTGAAACTCAAAATTGATAAATTATGGCAAATCCTGTTTTGTGCAAAGTGTTGCACCTGGCTGATTCTCCTGTTTACAAAAAAAGGCCATGCAGCCATGGTTTAGCCTTGCTTTTTTCCTAAGTTTGTATGTATATTTTAATGTCCTTTATTTGCTGCTCTTCATAATGCATACATTTTACTTTTATCTTAGAATTTTGGAATTTGCTGATGTTGAGGGAAGATGATGCTTACAGATCATGATGCTTGTGGTGAAGAACAGCTTGTCTCTTGTTCATAGCTGAAAGTTACCTGTAAGAAGGACTTAACTCCCAAAATTATTGTGAGGGTGTTGGCAGGGACCACAAAGAGTTGGCATGCTCTGTGCTTTTGCTTAATGTCTTAAGGAAAATGAGGAATGTGACTGTTCCTATGTGTTGGTTGCTGAGCAGGCCTGAATTCTTGCACTTTAGTTACTGCTTATTATTTTTACTTCTCAAAATACTTTATTATTGGAGTTTGCATGAATTATTCCACCCCATATGAACAGTGATAAGTGCCCTGGAAGAACCTCCATCTATACACAGTGTGATTCTTGGGAGATACCGGTGGCAACTTGCAGATACTTTGTGTCCTTCTCCTGAAGACTTGAAGTCCATGATGGGCACGGTTAGTGCAGTACCTGGGCCCCTGTTAGGAGTGGCAGAGTGCAGTTTTGTTATGGAAAGCATGGTTCAGTGCAGGGAATGTCACAGACAGTGAGGGTGCTGAGACCATTTGCACTTTGGAGGAAGAGGTCTGGCTAGTAAGTGGGTGTGGGCTTTTAAGGCAAAGTGCTCTTGTTCATCACCTGGTGTCACAGGGCAGAGCTGCTTGTCACCCCTGTCTGCTGTAGGTGGCTTTGTGTTTCCTGTGGTGCCCTTAAAAGGAGCAGTCGTGGGCATCAGAACTAGGCTGACCTGTCCTTCTTCCACATGGAATTTTACTTCCTTCTCCTCCACCAAGCCAGAGAACTGTCCAGCAAGGGAAGGGGTAAGCTCAGAAGTGCAGGTTCAGTTATTGTCCTGCTCTTCTCAGCCTGTTGGATCTCCCAAAGGCTTGGGATGCCAGCTGTGTGCTGAGCCATGTGCTGAGCCACCTGCAGCAGTCTCAAAAGACTGTGCCCACTAAATGTGCCTTTTGCTATCTGAACACCACGAGAAGGTAAAGCCCAGAGCCTAGCTTTTCTCTGGGGCCCAGGCAAGGAGGAAGTGAGCCATTCTGTTGTGGCTGGAAATGCCAGGCTCTCGCTTGTTCCAAGCCCAGATTTCCCTGAAGAGGCAAAAGTCTGGTGTTTGAGAGCTGAGAAGCAAAATTGTCTTTGATGTCATGGAAACCAAATGAAGAACAACTACTTTGTTACTTTTCAGCAGTGTAGCTCTCAAGGATAGCATCCTTAGCAACCACCCTGCTTCTTGCAAGTTCAAGTGGTGAAGAGAGGAACACAAGAAGGTGGTGTTTCGAGAATCCTTGGCATTGTTAAAGAAAGGTTTTGGGTAGAGGGCTTAAAAGAAACATAGGGAACTGACACAGCTGTGACCTTGATCTGGGAGCTCATCTGAGTGTCTTGTAAACATTGAGAAAAGCCTTGCTGTGACCCATAAGAGTAGGAGATGTGGAGACCAGCTTCTGGAGCTTTTAAACAGGCATGTGAACCTTTTGGAAAAACAAGCTGCAGCAAATGCTGTCCTTGTCTTCTTCCTTTGGTGCAGCACAGCCTCCTCAAGGGCCATCTCCTGGACAAGTGCTGCAGAGCGCTGTGTAGGAGCAGCACTGGGTCATTTTGCAGATTCTCAAGCTGCATTTTCTCCTCTGCCCCTTTATAAGTAGCATCTCTGGGGAGCCACCTCCAAGCCTGAGTGGGAGCTGCAGCAACAGCCTCTGAGTCACACTGGGCTGACCATCAGAAAGCTGGAGCCTTGCATAGCTGTCAGCTGCAAAGCCCAGCGCAGCTGCTTGTACAGGCTGTGGGGACGTTTCAACTTCAGTAGTTTTTATAAAGCATATTTTTATTCCCTCTTTGAAATTAGTTCTGATTCTACTTACACCTAACTTTGTATATTCAGAGTTGTTTCTTTTTGCACCATTATGGAAGCTGTTGTCTTTTAAAATGTCAATTATTTTTGATTTTTCAAAGCAATTTAGTAACAAGAGGTACATGCAAGCGTGATGCCCAAACAGAAGAAGCAGTCTTTGTGGTTTCCATAAGATATCTCCTAAAATTCTCATTAAATGTGCATGAAAATTACATGAAGTATAAAGAAATGCACTGCTGTAGTTCTGTGAGATATAAATTTTACATAAAATAAGAGATTCAGTCTCAACTTCTAGGATCACATCCAAGGGGTGTCCCAGCTTCAGGATAAGTGCATTCCCCAGCTGGTGCTCACTGAGGGCCTTCTGAAGCACACTGTAGTTCTGTCTAGTTCAGATGCAGGCAGAAATCCAGCCTGGTTTCCTCCTTGTGGAGAGAAAGGAAGAAGCCAGGATGTTTGCCATACCAGGAGAGCTGGAAGCACTGTCACACCCATGAGGCAGATATACCAGTGTATCTGCATCAAAACAAGGCATCTCCTTGCTGCAAGTGAATCTCTGGCTATGCCACAGGTAGACAGTTATTGAAATCATCAGACTCAGACCCCTGAATGGCAAGGGGAGATTGCATTTTGATGTATAGAGCTGCACTAGTGCTCATGAAAGTTCTCTTTTCTCATCCTGAGGATCTGTGGTGACTGGTGTCAAAGGTGGCAGTATTAGCAGTTAAATTAGCAGAGCTTGCTGGGGGAAAGAATGAAGAGGGGAAAATAAAGATCAAATATTTAATTAGAGGGAAATCCAGGGAAAATAGCAGTTGTGCTGGGAAAGCTTTGAGAGACCAGCGCGAGGGGCATCACTGCTTGAGCATGTGGATTGCTTTGAGCAGCCAAGGAAGGACCAGGACTCCACCATTCCTCGTGTTTCACTGCATCCCAGGAAGAGAAGGGTGCAAGGAACCCCTCCCCCCCCCCCCCCCCCACAGATGCTGGGATGCCCCCAGCCTGAGATGTACATGTGGGGTTTCCCTGCGCAAGGCCAGGAGCTGGATCCTTGTGGGTCCCTTCCAACTCAGGATAATCTATGATTTCCCATCAAATGGTGTTTGTGTCACTGGGCTAGGGACAGTGCTCTTGCCTTAAATGAGGTTAATATGAAATGCCCTTTCTCTTACTTGTCTGCTGGAGTTCTCCTCTGTCTCCCTCTGCTCTTCTACCTGCTGGCAGTGATGCCAAAGCAGAGGCAAGGGCTATGGACATATTCCTTGTGTAGCTTGCAAAACCAGAGCTTTCCAAAGGCAAGCAGTGGCCACAGGCTGCTGGGTCCTTGCAGGAGCATCGCAATCAGCATCAGCCTTTTCTGCTTGAAATTTATGCATGGTAAATGGTGTTGGTGGGAGAGGAACTGGTGATGCCTATCCTAACTCTGGATAAATCCAGTTGTGCAGCTCAGAGTGTAGTCTGGAAACAGAGAGGGCCTGATCCCAACAGAGAAGATACTGGGATACCTGAGTAGCATGCTGAGCATTTGGACAGGCTGCTGAAGGCCTTCTGCAGGCAGAGGTAGCCTGACACTTTGTTCAGAATATTTGTCTCATTTCTAAAGGCAAATGAAGCTTTTTTTTATATTTTTTTATATCCTCCTTCCTGTATTTTTTTGTTCCTCTGTTTTTTAATGAGAGTGAGGGTTTTTAGTTATTTTTCTTCTTGCTGCCTAGATGCTGAGCTTGGATTTTTACTCTATTCAGAGGAGCAGGCTGTTTCATAGAGTGCTTAATTGCTGTAGTTTTGGGAATTGTTCTGGGAATTTAGAGTTTGCTTCCAGCCTGCTCTACAACAGAATGTGATGCCTTCCCATCATTGGGCTCTTCTATTAGACTTTTGAAACAGTGAAACCAAAGCACTGTAAAGAGAAAAACTGATAAAAATGGAGAGCCTGCTGGGAGCTGTGGATCTGATTGTAAATCCCTTTAAGGTAAGAAGTGACTGTAGAGCACACATATAAAAATCAGTGTGTATATACACTGTTATTGACTGTGCCACCATTGGTCACACTTTAGAGAAGGACCTAAAATATATATACTGGGTTTTTTTGGCTCTTTGGACAGGATGGGTGCAGAAACGTGATTGTATAGCATTATTAGACAACTATTAACTTCTGTAGAGATGTGTGAACTTAATTCATGGTTGAAATGTTATTCACAAGAGAAAATTTTAAAAGCGTGATTATTGAGGAATGGTTATAAAATGTAATAGCAAGCAGATAGAAGTGAAAATCTTTTATAGTAGTCTAGAGGATTAGGAAATGTTCTCTTCCTTTAAATGTCTTCCTTAGAATGCTTTTGAAATCTTGTCATGAATAAACTGTGTTAGCACAACTCTTTGTTTCAAAGGAAGTATTTCATTATTGCAGAAAAATTGCTCACTCTCAAAATACTTTCAGCAGCTCACTGAAATGTGGAACTGAAATTAGGTTTGGAGAAAAAAATTCCTGTAGAGTTTTATTTTTTTATTCTTCCTGTTAAAGCCTTTAGTTTTAGATTGCAGAATCTGGGCTGTTTTCTCTTAACTGCTGTTGGTATTCCTGCTTGGCAGGGTTTACGTGACGAAACAATGACCAGATCCATACAAAAAAATGACAATAACTAATAAACTCCCAAACACTGAGCCCAGAAAAGCACACTTTTCTCCAAGCTTTTTTGCACATGTATTTATGGCCCTTTCTTTTGGATGTTGTGGGCAATCAGTACTTAAATAAGTACTGATTTTTAGGAAGGAATTTGGAAGGAGAGAATGTGTTTGAGTGAATGGGGAAGGCTTTGAGGAGTTGCTTTGGCCTTTGAGGATAGCACAGTAAGAATGCCTGAGGGCGAAAAAATAGGGTGGCAGGAAATTGCTCTGCCTACTTCAGCATCTTGGAGTTTCTCATCACAAGGGAAAAATTTTTGATTTTTCCTGATAGTTAAGCATTTCACGCACAGCATATTTACTTACCAGCCATTTTCCTTTGTGGCATAGCTGTTAAATATTGCCCCAGAATGCTGACCTTCCTCTTCCTTTGCACCTTTGTGTGATAGAAATCTTACTTGGGGAGGCCAGGTTATGCTTCAAAGGAGTTTGGCATTCAGCAGCTCTGCAAATAAAGTTACCTTATTTGTGAGGAAGAGATACAGGTCTGTGGTTCTACTAGAAGCTACATGTTGAATTTTTGGAGGAAGATCTAATGAATTCTCTCAGTTGGCAACTGGAAACTGCTGAAAATATTTGTTCACATGCCAGGGGTATATGGGATGCTTAAAAGGTTGATCTTTGTCCCAAAAGACTTCCAGTTGAAACGTTGTTCCCCCCTCTAACATGCAAGCTTTGAATTTGCTCTGAGAAACTACAAAACATAGTATGGACAAACATCTATGTATATTAGCATGTTTACTACTTGAATAGTTAGCATCTGCCAATTTTCTTGCTGTGGTGTTAATTTCTAGATTAATGATACATAGCTAGTTACTTTTTCTAACGATTCTTTAGGAATCGTTTCTGTTGTGCACCTTATTATTGAAAAGATTTCATAAAGCTCAGCAGAGAGCAAGAGAACCCTATTTATAATTCTGTATTTTATGTTCTTCAGGCTTAAAAAGCCTCTAATTTGCTTTCTCCTCCTCAGTGATCTCTGAATTATTTTGTACCCAGAATACCTGTAAGGCTTTGATTGATTATTATTATGTGGTAAGAACTAAGTAATCAATTGCTGGGTTCCATTAAGGATAGAAAATATAAAAATTCATTGCTTTTTTCTTTTTTAAATTTTTGTTTTCAGTGTTATCTTGACTTTTATTTACTTGCAAGTTGTTTTTTTTTCCCCTCACTAAGGACAAACAGAAAACTTCTCCTTTCATCTTCAGTCTCTCTGATTTATGATAAATTTAGTTTCCTTCGGCCTGGCATTTGCTTCAGCAGGCAGTCTTCCTTCAAGTACCACCCTGATTGATGTATAATCTTTGATATCTTCCATTAGCCTCCAGGATCACTAAGTTCAAGGCCCTCTTGGAACCTAAGGAGCCCTGCCGAGGAACTGAAGACCTTCAGAGTCCTTGGGGTGATTGACAAGGTAATTCTTCAGTGTCTCTTCAAGAATTCAGTCATAAATCGACTGCATGCTGACATTTTGTCTTTGAAGCTGTGGATCTTAAGGATATGAAACAAAAGGGGAAAATGACTCAAATGCATCTGCACTTTAAAATAACAAAAGTAGAAGAAAAAAAGGCTTTTATCTAAGCAATTCATGTAAGGTCATGCAAAATGTATTTGAGCTAAAGGATAAGGTACATGTTTGGTAGCATTCAGTAGGATGAGGCCTGTTTTTCAAAAATGAAATCATGGTTGCTGTTCTGGGGTAAGGACAAGTTGATGTGTTTTCAGTTGAACAGTCTGGTGGATACTGAAAATGTAGACGGGCAGAAATGCTTACTTTTGAACTCTTACTTGAAATGGGAACTGGGGACACACACGACTGTTCTCCTTCCCTGAGAATTCAGAATTGAAATCCCTTGCCAAGACAGAGATTCAGCAATGAAGCCAAGCTTGTTTTTGAGTCATGGAAATAATGTCTTCCAGAATCCCAGGACAATAGCCGTCTGTAAACAGTAAAGGACCATACGGATTTTTTTGCAAGCCTAATTAAGAGACCAGAAGAATTGTTGGGTTGTTTTGATAATGCTGATTAGTTACCACCTTACCAAATACTTTTAAGATGATGCATTATTCAGCAGTGTGACAGTGGCTAATGCAGACTGTAACGGCTCGTTTCCTTTTTGCTGTGCCAAATCCCTTGTGCCTTTTGATAGTTCCTTATGTAGTCCCTAGTTTGTGCATGAGCTACTGATGCATGGTCAATTTATGCATTTGTAACGTGCATCAAAAACCTGTGGCTCATCCCTTGAGGTCTGTATTTCTTGGTTTCTTTTTCTTGTTGGACTGAACCTGGCTATTGGGACTGGTTTTTGTTTTTCTTTGCCTGTTTCATTGTAATTGTGTGCATAAGTTGATAACTTCTCCTTAGGGGGCTGTATACATTAGGTATTATGGTTGTTTTTATAGCACACAGGGTTTTCTAAGCTCTGACTTCATATTCATTGTATCTTCTTTCCTCAGTTGTAAGTACAGAATTTAGCCTGTATTCCACTCTGTATACATATCAGAGAGACATGTTGGAAAGACCACCTATCAGTGGTCTAACAGTAGCACCTGTTAGTAGGTGCTAACTAAATTAGTAGCCACTAAATGGATGCAGTGTGCATGGATTTTGTGAATTATTCTGACAGAGTGAGCCTGCAGAAATGCTAGAAATGGATCAAGAAAGATTTTCTCAATATCTTCATTCTTGTGTAGTGCTAATGAGCAGCTACTGGAAAAGATGCTTGATCAGAATGAAGCTTTTGCAGTCCTTGTTGGTATCAGATCTCCTTAGCTCTTTCTGAGCAGTTTCAGGAAGTTTCCCAGGTGTGAGCTGAACATGTCCAGATCTTTGAAACAGAGTTGGGGGAGAATCAGGGTTCTAATGATGACAAAACCACAAGATTCTCAGAGTTGGAGATGTATGCAAGGAGTAGCAGGCCTGTGCATACAGCTGGAATGCTCCTGTGTGAACATAGGACTCAGAGTATCATAGGACTCAGAGTTCATGTTTGATTACTGTGTAGAAAAGAGAGCTGAATTCTTTCAGGTGTCTTTGTACTCTGCGTTCCTTCTTCCAGATTCTCATGTCACAATCTTAGCCTTATTCTGAGTATGCTGCTTTTTAGCATATATTTCTAGGGGTCTGTAAAATTGTGAGGCAAATGAAAACCTGCTCTAAGCCCAGAGAATATTTTATTTGGTTTTATGATGCATACACAAAATGCATGTGAATATGAAACAAAAGCGTGCAGATATATCTGTGGGCTGGAGATGATGCCCCTGCCTTTGGTTTAAAGCACCATCTCCCTTCCTTCCTCACCATCACTGTCATTTCCCTCCTTCTCTGCTCCCATATGCCCTAAAGCTCTCATCGTGGAGAAATCCAATCAATGTGTAAGTATCCTTGCTGCAGCCAAGTAGATGACATAGCGTGCTTGTTCCTGAAAATGGATTTTGATTTTCAGGGCCAGCACTGAAGATGCTATGCTCTTGGGCACAAGGCTGTAACTGATTCAGCACCACGCAGAGTTTTGCCTGAAAATAATCTTCCATTCTAACCCTAGGGTAGCTGCTTTGGTTTCAGCAGAAAATGGGTGTGTGGGTAGTAATGAGCCACTGGCGTTGTAACTGCTGGCTTGACTAACCCTGTGCAAGACTGGCTTAAACACACCGACTTGAAAATGGTGTTGGTTGGTTTGCAGACTTGTTCTCCCACTGCTGGAGCCCAGAGTGGTGTCTGCCTGCTGCAGTGCTGCCTGAGAAAACCAGCTGTTAACCTTCCCTCATTCAAATGCTGCAAGGTTCAGTGCTTTCCCTTAGAGTAATGTCACTCTTTGTTCTTCTTTTGAAGCCTCTTCAAGTGTTTTGAATTGACTTCATTTTCACAGACAAAATGCTTGTTGCTACCTGAAACTCTGGGTTTTTCAAACTATTTTAGACCAGGCAGAATGATTAGATATTTAATTTTAGCCTAGTTTATTCCCGAAGTGCAATCTTTCTTTCCCTGTCTGCCCTTTCATCTTCCTTGTCACCTCAATAATTTTTGTTGCTTTGACCCTTTTCTGCTAAATCTGAGAGTTAGAGATCTTAGCATTATTAAGCTCCTTAAATTATTGTGAAAATTCAGGGAAGTATGCCTGTATGTGCCTTGCCTCCCATCCTTCTGCTTTTGCTGCTCTCATGCAAAGGCTGTAGAATAAATCTGACTATTTTAGTAGACTGAAGTGGACTTACAATTTGCTTGAGGAAGCCTTTTTTTTTTTTTTTTTTGAGTTTTGCTGCTGCTGTGTTTGCTCACTTCATGGTGTCAAAAGGTAACAGGGTGGTGTTTTCAGGTATTTTATATGTTTAATATGTAAAGAGACTGCCTGTGAATAGGTTTCTGAAAATGGAAGTGTAATCTAATTGTAAAGATGGCTTTTGTCCTGCAAACGTTGTGGAATATGAGGTGCTGCTGGTGGGCAGCAAGGCTCTTATTAATGTTACCAGAGGTACTGCATTGGAGACAAATACCTAAATATTGTAGCTGTTGTTATCACCAACTACAAATGATCAATTATTTTATCATCTCATGTACCTTAAAGTAGGAAACTTCTTTTTTTGGAATAGGAAAGAGTTTTGCTTTCAAAATTTGCCTAATTAAAAATCAAGGTTGCAGGTTCTGTGCTGAGTTTCTGCCCTAGGCAAATCTTTCCTTTGAAGCTACAACCGGCCCCTAAAGAAACGACTTTGTTATGGTGCTGCTGGATACCTTCACAATGCTGTTTCAAACCCAATTTCTTATTCTTTAGAACCCTCTGTTATTTAGATTCATTTAATTTAAAGATTCACCTTGAAAGCAGAGTGCATTAAGTAATAACTATGCCTCTGTAACCAATGGCTGTCTTTTATGTCTCTTGTATCCCCTCCCCTGGTCTCCCATCAAGGCACACTGTCAGTGCTGGCACTGGCTGTGTTCAGTTCTTCCACAGCTGTCCATGCATTTGAGCTTGTTGTTCAATACACTGTTAAGCTTTATTATGAAACCTAATACAATCACATACTCTCATCAGGGCCTTGTGGTAAAATTATTTTTGGAGTTTCTGAGATAGATAATGTTTTTTAGAAAATGGAAGCAATCCTATTAATTGTGAATATAGGATTTTTTTGTGTCTCCCATGCTGTCCTGAGAAGTCCTAATTCTGGTGGCTGTAAATTTTGGTGAAGTCACTTTAAAAATACACAGGATAACCAAATTAGTATTATTAATTATTTATAAAGTGTGATCACTACTTGTCTGCTCAATGACTGAAAGTGCCAAAAGGCAGAAATAGGTAGAATATATGTTAACTTCACATGCATAATCTGCAGACCCAGAGTTGAATTCAAACAGGTTATGGCTAGTTCTAATGGAATTTAATCAGAGAGGTGGGAGGAATAGTCCCTTCTTACAGCAGCATGTGTGGTGTTGTGCCTGAGTAACAGACATAGCTAACTATGTCCTGTTAGTGTTTGTTAGGAACTTAAATGTTCAGCCTTTTATTGTCAGGTGAGATTAAAGACTGTTGCAGCTGTGAAACTGAGTTGACCGTAGCAGATGTTCTCTCTCCCCTGGCTCTCAGGTGCACTCTGTGGAGCATCTTCAGATCATCTTACAGATTTGAATGAGTGGCTGTGTGTGCCTAAGAGGTGTGGGGGGAAAGGGAGCTGGAATGTACATACAAACAGGGCATAATGGAAAAATAGCAGTAGGAAAACGTTGAAAATCTGAAACTGAGTAATAATAGTAACTATTAATATAAATAAACTTTTAAGAGCTGGTTTTATGTTTTGATAAGCTTTTAGTTTCTCAAGTGGCTTGCCAAGTTCTACAAAATCAAAACAACTAAAGAGTTATTGTTGAAACTGATTTCTTGGCTCACCACCTTCCTTTCCCTACTGCTGTGGGATTATTCCTAAGCTACTGTCAGGTTTCAAGCCCCAAGTAACAAAGCTTGCTCAACTTTAAAACGTAGTCTCTCTGCCAGCTAGAGAGAGTCCTGTCCCTTCTTCCCTGCCCCCAAACACCTGCCACTTGCTTGCCTGAAATCTTTCCATTTACACAAATCTGAACATTTCTCAGTGTTTGTTATTGTAACCCTTGTTTCTCTCCAGTTTCTTTCCTGTTTGTCTCACTAAAATTTCTTTTCACTTGAGTGAGATTTGGTAGAGTAATGCAAATTTTGCCCTTGCCTTTAGAAAAAAGAAATTACGTTGTTCAGAGTTCTTCAGGCTGTACTATATGTCTTCTGGCCTTCAGAAAGAAATAAATTATTGAGATTTTTTTCTTTTAAGCCAAGATTATATAAGTTTGTCTTCCTAATTGTTACTAAGTTGCTTAATACATAATTTGTGCCAGGCAATTACTCTGGGATGCCAGTGGCATTTCATACTGTAAAATGCTTTCATTAGTAAAACCTACCAGATACATTTTCTGGGTTAATATTTCACCAATTGTAATTTATTGGTCAGTTTTTAGTTTACTTTAAGAAAATGGACTTTCCTCTCTGTTACCAACCGACTCAAAGTATTTAAAAATTCGAATTTGAATATATGCTGCTTTCTTAGCATTTTTATTATTTAAAACTGCACCATTTGTCTTATAAGTACACTATTATTCCAAGTCATAGAATATACAGGCTGTAAGTTCCTTAGAATAATGGTTTGAAAGGAGGAATAATTGCAAACTGAAGATAATTCATATTGCACAGGTATAAGGATAAGGAATAATCACATTTTTCATACATATTAGCCAAATGTAATCTCTTTCTGTAACAACAGAGGGAGATGAGTGAGAGTCCGGGTGGTGTAATCTGAAAAGTGACAAGAATAAATCTGTGTTAAGTAGATCTTTTAATCCTGGTAGCCTTGTGACAGGCGGCACAGCTGAGGAGAGCAGGAGGAATTGCACCCCTGCTCCTGCCCATCAGCACAGCCGTGTCCTGAGTGCAGCACCCAGCTGAGCTCCAGCCCCGGCTGAGGTTTTTTGCAGTCCCAAATACTCGTGCCAGGGATCAGGTGGATGACTTCTCTCATTCCTTGTCATCTGTCACTACAGCATTTTCCAGCTGGTGGGGTAAACACAAGAAAAAAAATCCTAGATGATCATCTGATACATATTTAAGTTTGTAGGACTTTTGCTAGAGTGTCTATCCTATGATAAGGGTACATTTGTTTGACAGATAAGGACCAGAGTTAATAGGTGGCCCACTGGTGGCAATATTTACATGATATGTTTTCATTGTAAATCAGCAATTTAATAACAAAATGGAGCAAAAGTAATCCCTTAGCTGTGGTTTGTCTTGGAAACCTTTCTGCTGTCTGGTACTGCAGTAAGAGATCTTATTCAATTTTCTTTGATCAGGCATGAGCTGTTTTTCACTTGTGTTAGTGAACTTAAAGTCACATTTTTGTAAGCAAGTGTATTGACATGTTTGTTTTGATTAGTGTTAAAAGCTGCTCCAGTAAATAAAAAGCACAGGTGTATTCTGTGCTATGTCCTGAAAGAGCAGAAACTAGGAAAAAAAAAAAATCAGTATTGAGATGCTGGGCAGGGGAGAAGGGAGGGGGGGAAAAAATCCCAGAAAAGGAAGGGTAACTGGGGAAGCAGATGTGTGCAGCGTGACAGGATTCGTGCGCTGGTGCTGAAGCCAGGCGCGGGAGAGCAGCGCGCTTCGGAGCAGCCCTCCTTCTCCCAGAGCTGTCCCCCGTGACCTTGGCTGGGTGCTCGCTGGGGTGGCTGCTGGTTCACCATGTTCTTTTTTCCTGGTGACTTGCCTGTTGCCTGCCCCTGGGTCTGTGCTCCCCCTTATGCTGACTTCTGCAGTATTCCTTCAGTCTCTTATCTCAGGGCTTTGATGCATATGTTCTGAAGGTGGCCACCGTGACTTTGGGTGGCAGCAGATGGTAAACCTTCAGGCTGCCACCGGCTATACTGGTGTTAAGTTGGAAACTTAACGTTTGATGAAGAATCAGTAGTGCATATGAAAGAGCTTTTACTGCAGAAATATCTTTTAATTAAAAAAAAATTAGCATACCGAAACATTTGCTAATTTCTGTGCATTTAAAGGATCTTAAAATTAACTGTTTTCTTAAAGCTAGACTGTGGTTATTTACCAAGCAGGTTTTATTTTATTTTTCTCCAATTAATTTGACCTACTATATTGAATTGAATTGAATTTGTTTTCCTCTAAGCTGTTGGGTACACTGTAAATCAAATCTAAGAAGCTAATTTTTTTAAGTAGCTGCTGTCAGCGTCAGAATTAACTCTTGACTTAGGAAAGGAAAAAAAAAATCACAAGTAGGAAATCCTATTTGGCATCATGGAGGGGTATTGCTGTCTGCATTTTACTGAGATGCTGTCATGCAGCGCTGCTGTGTTGACTTGTTTTCTGGGATGTTCCTGAGAGCTCCAGTGCTTGTACAAAATTAGGATGTCTGTGCTGCTGAAGACACTTATTTACATTAGATATTTATTTGTGGTGATTGCTATCTGTGTGTCAGTGGTTTTGGCCGTGTTGAGGTTGTCAGCACTGAAAAAAAATAGAGAAAGAATGAGTAAGCAACAGAGCTGTAAGAGCCAGCATGGTATGTGGACCTTGACTCTGTTCATCCATTAATATTACAAATAGGATTTTGCCTTGTCTCCTTTTGTGTCACAATCTAGTTGCTCAGTGCCCAGGAGTGCCCTGCTGTGCCTTCTTCTCCCTCCTCTCTGAGACAGGATGCTGAATGTTACAGCTGACAGTTCGTTGTTGGGAGAAGTTAAATATTACAACTTACATGGTGAAAGCTGTCAGCTCTGTGAGCTAGAAGCAGCCTAGGCTAATGCCAGCATCTCTGTGTGATCTGCTCTGGAGAATAGCAGAGTTCTGTCCCAGGAAATGCTCTGTGGAATCCTGTTTTGCCCCATCGTGCCTTTAAGGTGAGGACTTGTCACTTTGCATTTTAAAAAGGAACCTTAGAATTGCAAAAACACTTTTGCCAGCGGGAGAGAAGTGTGAAGGAATGCTAACAGGAGACTTGGTGCACTGCTGTCTATAAATTGGCTGTAAAGCATGAGGTGAGGAGAGTAAGTTGGCACCTGAGTCAGTTGTACCGTTCTGCAGCAGTGTTGTAATGCATCCAAGAGCTGCTGACCTTTCTCTGCTCTGGATGAGTGATAAAAAGTCAAGCAAATATACTTGTGACCCTCTCTTTCCTGGACTTACTCCTTCCTGAAATACCTTTCTGATAGTGACTTACCCATTCATGTTGTCCTTTAATTATTTGGGAGAATCTGGTTAAACCACATCTTTGTAATAAAGCTTGCAGGCTGCTTTCCCTTGAAACAAGTTTTTGATTTGGTGGGCCCATGTAAAGTCTGCAGTCTCCCGGGGCCAAGTGGACCATCACTACATGAATTTCTTAAGGTACTTCCAAGGCTCTTCCTGGGCTTCTTGGAGTCCCTTTTGAAGTAAACAGTCTTGTCAAAGGTTGGTCCTGAATCAACAAAGAAATAATTGTCCCTAAAATGAAGTGGAGCTGTAAATGAGATGTTAGTCACTCGGGGAGGGTAGGATGCTTGATAGGAAGCAAAAAGAAAGGAGCTGGTTAGTTGGACTGTGTAGTCCATGTGGGTAGTTAACCTCAAAGGCACAGGGATGTTAGTTGTTGTTATTGCAGGTATAAAACTAGCTGCTGCTTTTGTGTTGCTGCTGCAATATAGCAGCAGATGAAGTTACCCTACAGGGACCTGCTGCCTGCTTTATTGGCCTTGGTGGGGGTGCTTCTGTACCTCAACTTATGGGGAGAGGGCTCAGTAATCTCTTCTGTTGCACCATATGCTAATACAGTGCTGATAAGCAAGTGTGAAAAATGAAAGGGAGGAATACATTAATTGTATTTGTGCAATAAGGTATGCTATCAAAGGTAATTATTTCATGACAGTTTTAGTTATAGCAGTTGTTTTATCATGGAATAAAAGATGGCTTTAGGAGCCTTTTATTGGAAAGACAATTGTATCAAATTAGTACCAAATTAGATTTTTGTCTTTATAAAGGTGAGCAAACCCATGAGCAGTTTTTAAATTGGTGTCTTCTACTCTACAAATGAACAAATCCTGTTTGAGGGTTAAAGAAGCTATTATTCTGTCCTTTATGCTGACAGCTTCATTACTGATTGGCCTACTGTTGGTATTAAAAAAATGTTTGGCTCCTTATGATCTTTGTGCATGCAACTATAATATTAATACAGACCACGGAACTGTTCATTAAGAAATGACTTTAAATGAGGTGGATGCTTGTAAATCTGGAGAGATACAGATGTTAAATGCTGCCATTCCTTTTCATATACAGCCGTATGGCTAATAATTTCCAAGTGGCTAAAGCTCTTGTTAGCAAGAGTGCTGGTGTGTTAAGAATGGCCCTATAAATAACTTTAAGAACTGAAGTTGAAGGTGCTTCTTTTAAAGACTATTGTTAACTAAACATTATTGCCAAACAGATGGAAAGCATTCACCAGCCTGATGTTTTTAGGTCTAATTATATTATCGCCAGTCCTGTACGGCTCAGTTGAAGAGGTGTATCCAGAGGCCAATTTATAATCATTTAGCCAACACCTGTTTGGGAGATATTGACAGTCAAAGGGCACATTAAAAAAAAAAAATCACATATGTTCTCGTATTTATTGCCTCAATGTGAACAGTGTCTAGTTGCAAACAAACTTGGGAGAAGAGGAAGGAGAGTGATTGTAAACACATAGATGTTTCCAAGCCATTTTTATCTTCTTTTGGCACCTCTTGTAAAGTGGCTTTTATTTTTCTCTTGTTCTGTTGATTTTCTTTGGTTGGTCGGTGTGGTTTTGTGTTTTTCTTTAATTTTAATTTTACACCTTTTGGTTAAGCAAGGATAACAAAACCAGTTTTACGGTTGTTATTTATTGAGTTGGTTTCTACTGTTTCTGGAAGCCCTATGTAAGAGGCCTAACAAGTTGTTTGGCAAACTCAAAAGACTGGGAATATTTGCCTTTTCTTACCATGCCCTTGAAATGGAAACTGTGTGTCATTCCTTTATCAAAAAAATCTCAGTAGCACCAACTTCTGTTGGTATTTTTTCCCCCCCAAAGATACAGAAAAGCTTCTAAAATTGCCTGCAACCCTAGTAAAAGAGGAGGTCTTTGAAATGGGGAAGAGTCTGTGACTTCATTTACGTTGGTGAAATATGGTGAGAGAGAAATGATTAGAAAATACTTCAGTTCTCCTTCTCACATTTGAGATGCAGCAGGGAGAGAAGTAGGTTTTGGAAGCTGCCATCCAGAGACAGCAGAGCATGACTGCATTGCTGCCCCTCTGGGGGGAGCTGAGGGAGGCTGGGTGTGTTCTCCTTCTGCCACCCAATGAAGCCGTGTTGCTCCTGACGTTTCATTCCTCTGCAAGAAGTCTTTGTGGGTGCAAGCTGACTCGATCTTCACTGCTCCTTGTCTGTTCAACCCAGTGTTAGGTAACCCCAGTGCTGACAAGGGAGAGAAGCCCTTTTAGAGTTTGATTTTGCAGCCTAAATATTTTGATATAACTGTATGTGAATATTTATACTGGGAGCTTGCAATGTCTGCTGTAAATAAACAATGAGGGTACATTCTTGTTCCTAGAGGAGGGTTGAGCTTGTGCTTGTGCTGCTCGCGTGGCTGTCTTGCAGCTGGTGCTTTTCAAGCACATCTGTGTTCTTAGGGTTTGAAAGCACTTAATTCCTGAGCAGGGTGACTTGAAGGCAGAAGGTTCAGCTTCCTAAAGATGCAGTTTCCTAAATGTGCATACACATGTAGCTTTTTGTTTCTTTTGTTTTCAACACATAACCAAATGGAGCTTGCTAAGAGTGTAGGTGCTATTTAGTGCTTCTCTCGTTGCTGTGTTTAAAGTGCTTTCAGTAGAGGTGATGCACTGCTGGCAGAGATGCTCTTTGCAGCTGTAGGTGTTCTTCTCTCTGCAGCAAAGCCATCCACACTTTTCTCTCTAAATAAATCCTCTTTTTTTCTGTTGTTGTTACCCTAATTTTAGAGATCTATATCCTTAGTAATTTTTTTTTGCTAAAAAAAAAAAGATTGGTTGTCAAGTCTGTATGCTGCAGGGGTTTAATTTTTAAATTGATTATATCACTTTCTTTGTAAGAGTATTCAACATTAGATTTAAGAACTATGTTTTGTTCGCTTACTCCTGTGAATCCTAAATAAATTCTGATTACTTTTTGCTTAGGTTTTGCTTGTAATGGACACTAGAACACAGCAGACTTTTATATTGAAGGTGAGTAAAATCTTTTATTATATGGCCTCCAAAATTATACCACCACACAAAGATCAATTTGTATGTAATTTATAGATGTATTCCTGCAATATATTGTTATTATGGTAATACCTATTAAGTGCCCTGGAATTCTTTTTGTCAGTGTTTGGTTGCATTCCTTTCCTTTCTCTCTAACATCCCTAGTGCTCACATGTGCTGGTTTAGTCACCTGAGATGCTTCTGGTTATTGAGGCCAACACCTTTGCAGGCTTTGGTAAAGAATCACATATTTAATGTGCTGCTTAAAACATCTATAAAGCCCTGGTGGCTCAGAACTTCTGACAAAGGTGAAAATTCTCCTTAATACAAGCACATCCACTGCGTGTTAGGTCTCCTTTAGCTGAGGAATATCCTGCTACCAAAGTGGTTCTGGATGAAATGTACAACTGGCTTTCTTTAAATTTATTGATGAAAAACATAAGGAGACAGTCTGATATAACTGAGTTTAATGTTACTAACCCACTACATGTCTGTACAGTTATTTGGTCAGAAAAAATTTTTTGCATTACTCTCTTCTGTTTTAGAAAGTGTTCAGATCAAGACCCCAATGGGCTCAGAGCATCTGTGATGCTGAGAATTGGTTTAGTTATGAGTATTGTTTTTGTGGCCAATTACTTTAGGCTCCCCTTGACATGAATTCCACTGCTAATTGCAGGAAGGGTGGAAAAAAAGCTGTGTCCCAAACGTGAGGCTTTAATTACTTGTTAACATTTTGTGACTTTGCTTCAGATCTGGCTTACAACCCACCTTAACTTTGTGCCTCGGCCTTTGAAATGGTATGTTCAGGATACAGCAAACCTGTTTGTTTCTCATAAAGGTTCATTTGTGAAATATACCATATTAGAACCTCATGTTATCTACTGGCAGATAGGGTAACATTGAATTTCCCATGTAACTGCCTATGTTTATCAATATTGTAATAGGTCACACTATTGACATAATTTTTTTTCTCTTTCTCTCTCCCCTCCCTTCCACCCTCCCACATCAATTTTTTCACTTCTGGCAACTTCGTCCCTGCACTACCTCCCAAAAATCATTGCCTCTCAAGGAGACTAATCCTTTCCTTTCCTTTTTATTGAGGTGGTTGCTGTCTTCAGTAAAGTAAAATGGGAATGTGAGGATTACCTGTGAGGCTAAGGCATTCTTTTGTCTTTAAGACTTGAATTGAATTTTTTTTAATAGTGTCTTTTGGTCACGCACAAAAATAAAATTTAAAAAAAAAGGTCACAGGGAAATAACTGAGTGTCATCCTGATGACTTAGTTTGAGAGAGATTCTAATAAAAACATTGACCCATGTAATTGATTTTAATGGCAGCTTTGTGCCATCTTCTGTTCTCTGGAAACGCGCCAGATGCCATCAGCACAGCCTCGGGGGACCGAGGGGCATAGAGCAGCAGATGAGTGGTTTCTCTGAAGCCCAGAGTAACTCGGATAGATTAGTTTGGTTGATAAACACAGAGCACAGCAGGCTCCAAAGGCAACTGAGGGTACAACTGACCTTTTTGTTCTCTGTCAGGGTCTAAGGAAAAGTAGTGAGTGCAGCAGGAGCAGAACGACCATCATCCCCCGCTGCGTGCCCAACATGGTGTGTCTGCACAAGTACATCATCTCCGAGGAGTCTGTCTTCCTCGTGCTGCAGCACGCAGAAGGTTTGTCTCTCCTTTAAGCATATTGTTGAAAAGACTCAAAGGTTTTCAGTTTTAATCAATGGTGCACTTCATTGTCAAATTAATCTCTCATACATCCAGTTAAAATGTTTTTAGTGTGCCAGAGAGATGTCAAGTAAGACACCCCACTCTGTTCCTCTGTCCCTCCCCCTTTTCCCCTCTCATTCTGCGGTGGATCTGATTCCTGCTTCAAATGGCCTCAAATCCTGATGGGTTACTTGAATTGTAGCAGTATTGAAAGCTTCCAACTGTTTATTTTCTACAGGAGAGGGAGTGCTTTGACTGCAACAACTATCTGCATTATTTACAGTTATCTCTCAGAGATAAAGTCTTCGGCTACTTTTGTAAACTTTGACTGGTAAATCTTTTTAGTATCTTCTAGTTAAAATGACAAGTATTTGCACAAGAATTTAATAGCTCTGCTAAAAACCATGAACATTTTCCTGATGGTTAATATTGCTCTGATCTGGATTTTTAAGAAAATAGCTAGTGGCATCACACAGGAGTTCAAAGCAGAACCACAGAGTTGTGCCTTCAAACTATTTATAAAATTCCTGTTAAATGTACAGGGAACAGGTGGCACAAAATAATTACATTTTGATTTTTTTGTCTAACACCTGGATTTAAATATTCCCTAAATGTAATTACCCATATTTGTTTAGAATGAGTGCAGAATATAAATGTTGGGGTTGCTAATAGTTATTTTTTTAGGAAATGTTAATAACTCAGAATAGATGATGTGAAGGAACTAAGCTGACTGATAGAGAAGATCATTTTATTACATTGAATATTATTTCTTTTTTCTCCTAATAACTTAGATTTTGGCTTTTTCACGAACAATTTGTCATATGAGGCCAGTTAAAGTTAGCTTTGCAACAGGAATGTTTCTGCAATGTGTGACTTGGTTTTGCCATGAGCACTGATGCAGGAAGAAAAGCCTCACATTGCAGTAGTGCCTGATGGTGATCTTGGGAATTTACAATGCTGCTCTGTACAGTGCAGCACTTTTTTTGAGGTGTGTATATAATAATAGACACAATAATTGGGAGATTCTCACCTGAGCTGCAGTCTCCACATAAGTTGTTACATTTTGTTCAAAGAAAAAGTGTTTTTAAAAACCCACAAGCAAAGAAACCCCAAACCAAACAAAAAATCCCACCCCACAACCCTTGTCAGATACCAGCTGCCCTTAAGACTAGCATAATTACATAATTTTAAAATGTCTTCCTAATATTTGTGCAGTTTCTGAAGTACTACAGTTTTGCTCTTCTCTTTAGGAAGAATGTTCTTCATTGAGACAGGTGGAAAAGTGAGTGGAGTAGTAGTGGAATTTCGTGGGAGAAGTGGTCAGATGTAAGAACAAAAATTTTAAGGAAGACCTAATGTGAGCAGATGACAAAGACAGTCTTCTGGAAGTGTTAATTTTATTGTGATAACTGTAAGAAAAATAGAGACATTGCACAATCAGAGCTCTTTCATTTTCATGAACCTGCTGTCAAGGCTCAGAACACGCAAAGGGAGAGGAAGAGTGATATATTCCATTGTAAGGTGGGGTAGCTGGGGTACACAGTGATGAGTAAATTGCCTAAGAATGTATTCAATATGTGTGTTGCAGATGTAGGGCCTGATTCCAAATCCCAAACTGGGGCAATGGCTACTGCTCCTCACTCTGCTGTGGGACTGATGCTGGAAAGTGATTCAGGAGAAAGGCTTCTACTCTATGTGAATAAAGGATAAATAAAAATAGGGCTAAAGTTATGCTGCACTATATGCAGAGTAGTCTTGCTCACCCCACTGATGATGGTCTTGATCAGGTCAATCTTATGTTAGTAGCACTCATTCTTTAAATTACAAGGATAATAATACCAGGAATCCCTATAGATTTATCTTAAAATTTTGTCCATCTCAGACCAGATATGAATAGAGAAGGTGCTTCTAGTTGATGTTAGGAAAGGATAAAAAATTCTAAGACAGTACTTTTTAAGTAATAGTCTCTTGAAATTTTATTTCATGACTTATGAGTGTTCTAAACATTCATACTCCAAGTAATCCTATTCCAATATGAAAGAACATTGTGCCAGTCAAATTTGTAAGTGGTGTTGATTTATGATAGGTATATTAGCTACTCCATTGTGAGTTTGAAGGGTAAAATATTAATTTAAATGGGCAGTGGCTCGTATTGTAGCAAATTCAGAAGTTTTAATAGACAATATATGAATGGACAATATATGTTTGCTATGATGCTCACTGTTTCCTGTTCATAGTAGATTTTAACTGTATTATTAAGAGCAGACTATTGGGTTTTGTATGGAATTCTGCAAGCTTGACCACCGATGGTGTTACATGCCTAGAGTTGGTGAGCGAGGTCTTAGATTCTTTTAGAGATTTTTCTCCCGGCCATGGTGAGAGGCTTCAAGGATGCATCAGAAGCACAAAAGTCCATAAAGTTATCTTGTAGCTTTTTTGGAGAGCACTTGCCAAGTTCTAGTGTGGGAGAGAGCCAATCTGATGTTAATAAGGCCTCGCTTCTTCCTGGCACTACTAACAACAGAAATTTTAGAAACAGATGCTTCAAAATAGGCTGGGGGGCTTCCATGGGACATCAAAGTTTAAGTGGCTGTTAGAAGCTGTCAAATCTCTTTAAGCATAAACAAGCTGGAGTTCCTATCAATCTGGAGAGCACTCAAGAAACTTCCTGCTGAAGAGGCTTGCTGCACACAGCAATTGATAGACAAGACCACGGTAGCGCTCTGGCTTGCAAAGCTGGGGATTTGTTGTTAGGAGAGGAGATAATGCTAGCTGTAAATATTTGACAGCAATCAGAAAATGTAGGGAAGGTGATACGCTCCTTGGCAAGTGACTTTTTCAGGAGGCTGCTTTGGAATAGTTGCTTTTGCTCCAAGTGCATTGGAGCTTTGCCTAAACTAGCAAACTTTGCAGCAGAGATTCACCAGCAGCACTGGAAATACAGGACTGCAGATACAGGACTCTGGTGCTTGTAACTACTGTCATGTTAGAGATTAGGCAGAGGTCAGCTTCCTGTTCATGTGGAGCTGCAGCTCCACTGTGCCTGCCGTTGGGATGCTGTGGAATATTGTTGTTGTGCCATGGCAGTGCCTGTGTGTCTGCTTTGCTTTTGGCCTTTTTGCTTTTGTACAAGCCTCATTTTTTGAAGCCATTGCATTAGCATGGTGAAGTTTGCCAGTAGGTATGTCTTTGTTCAAAAGGAGGACACTGATTGTTTGAAAACCATTAAATTGTTCCTTTTCCAGCAAGGAAGGTGCATGGTTTAGGATTGGAAGTCCTGGCCATACACAAATCCTTATGCAGTGATGTAGAGAGTTGGGCCCAGTTTTGGAGAATAATTCAAGCATATGTCTTCCAGTACTCTGTTTTTCTTCCCTATCACATTACAGTGATTTGGAAGCCTGGGTTGTTCACTTTGACTTTGTTTAGGATTTCCTAAATCCAGTGACTGCTGCATTCTTAGCTGCATTCCAGTTCTGTGAGAATTGCAGTACTTCATCCTTGGGAATAATCTCATGGGCCAAGTTAGCAAAAGCTATTGATTTATTTTGGAATGTGTCTCCTTAGTCAGCCAGTCTTTCAGGATGTGAAGCTGAAATGGGAAGTGTCTGAGCAGTGGGTGAGGAAGAATCCAAGTGGTCATGAATTTTTCTTGTCAGCTGGAACAAAAACATGTTTAGGAGACAAATTTGCTGATCTGTTAGGCTTCGTTTTATTCTGTCATATGTACTGTATAGTCTCTGTATTTTATTTTTGGTGTTCCTACATCACTTAATAAAAAAGCTGCAGAAATGTTTGAAAGAATGTAAAAGATTCCTAGTCAGCTTCACGACTTGGTCACTTCATGCTGAATTTCCTGTTGATTATTTTGGACACTTAACTTTTTAGATTTTGCTTCTAGAAGCAGGGGTATAAGCTACAGAATGCTGGAAATGTGGTTAAGTATGGCACTGCTAATAAGAAATTTTTCATTGAATAACTGCAGAAGAATGTGGAACTTGATGATTTTCATGTGCTTATAAAACCAGAAAGACTGAACTTGGCTGGCTGTAGAATCAGTTCATGGTAGAAGAAAACAAACTTAGTAGTTAGTTACATTAATAATATAGTTCTGAAATTGCATTAAACACTAATAAACTTTAGCTTAACACGGTAGCTTTTATAGTTATTTAGTCTGTTGGACTATTTGACAGTGACTGAAGCTTACTTGTTTGGATTGATTTCTGTAATTTTAGTTTTTATAGATTCCTGATACTATATTAGCATGGTTTGCTAATGGGTTTTCTTGATCTTACACAACACATGGGGAGAAGGGGAAAGATTATTAGTATGTCATTCATAAAGGCATAATTACATACGCAGATACAAATATCACTTTTGTTTGACCCTGGATTGAATGTTTTCAAAAAGGAATGAAATTGTTGTTTTTCACTATAGAACACAATTATTGCATGGCATTTATTTACGTATTTCCACTTGACCAGGAGGCCAGTCTTGAAATATTTGTATGTTAACATATTTGGACATAATTTTTGTTTTGTTTTGTTTACTTGTGTTTAACTCTTAAGTTGGAGTTGCAGTATGTGGTCATTTCCAGTGTGGTTTTTAAATACAAGTCATTAATAATGAACAACTTCTTTTTGAAAACCTAAGATAATAGATTTACAAAAACAAATGAGTTGCTGCAGTTCTCCCTATTTTCACAAGTGGACAGTGGTGAATTCCTGAACCCTGTAAAAATAAAGGGATTTCTCTTTTGTCTTTTGCAACTTTCATCTTTACTGAACCTCTCAAATCTGCCAGTGATTTTTCTGTGTATTTTTGAATATTGATCCCAACATGTCTCTTTTTCCTTCCTTAATCTTTCTTGGGTCTCCCTTAAGCTGTAGTAAACCAAGTAGAAGCCCAAATCTAGTGGAGGCTGCATGAAATCTTGCATGAAGTGATGTGGAGGGAGCAGAAGACAGGAGTTGTCCTGAGAGCAGCTTAACTTGTCAATAGGTGAAAAACTTAAGTTGTGCAAGGATAATAATTCTTGCATTCTTCATATTGTGGGCAGCCCAGCCCCTTCTTATCTTAGTGTAGGGGTACAAAAAATTTGGGCCAGTGAGAGCTGTTCAGGTGTCCCATGTAAAAGCACGCCTGGTGTCCAGTAATGATACAGGAAAAAAAGATGTGACATAAGAGCACAGGAAGAAGGTTTTGAGCTTTCTGCCTCCCTGGGTCAAAGCTCAAGGCAAACCTCTGTTAGAAAGTCCTTTTGTTAACACTTCCTTCAGAGGAACCACTGATGGTGCTCATACTTGGCATTAAAGCCATACCTGGAGGCTGAGGTGATGTGCCAGACACTTCCCAAGGCTCCAAAATTCTTAAGTGAGTCTTCATGGGTCATGGTCTGTAAACACACTTTGACACCTGAGATTTGTGTTTTCAGAAGAAATTTGTGACTAAACACTAGTAATATGCAGATGAAAATATTTAGCTCGTACTAATTAATCTTAATGCAGGTGGGATGGGGAGACTATATAATTTTTTAATTAAATAGTGTGTTTTATTAAATGCAGTGAGGGTGTGGTTCTTAAATTAGATTTTATTGTTTGGTATGAAATGGACCTGAATAATTCCATACCTAGTTAATAAACTGGACAAAGTTATTTTATTATAGTACTTGAAGTAATTTAATTGAAATTTTAAAGGAAATTAATTGTTATGGATAAAAGTGTGAAAAAGAGGATAAACTCTCACATATGTAAAAATTGTGTATGTTCTTGCTCTCTTTCTCATTCACTTTTCTGGTTTTTTATCTCCCTGCCATTTTATAGCAAAAATATGAATAAATGTAGAAGTGTAACGTTAGAAAAGAGCTGCTGGTGATTATGGGATGGCCAACTTTTGTTTTCACCAAATCAGCAGCAGACCAGTAATCCTGAAGCGCTGTGCAAGCTGCGGCGCTCCGAGGGCAGGCTGCCTTTGCCCTGCTGCGCTGCTGTGTGACCTGTTGTGTTTAAAGCAAGTGGCCTCACCTGAAGAGCCTGCAGGGGCTCCCTGCTTCTCACAGGGCTGAAATCCTGCTCCTGAGGCAGCTCTGGCAGGGCCAGGGCCCTCGGTGTCACTAACACGGGGCCTGGGGTCACTTGTGCCCAGGCAGGCTCAGAGTCAGTCACTGCCCCGCCTTGCTGGGCTGGGGTCTGCTGCTCTGCTGGAGGGACCCCGGGGCTGTGCCTTGCTGCTGTGGCAGGGCACACTTTGGGTGCATGTTTTGAATGCACCTCTGGGTAAGAATCTAAAGTGCTTATGTTTACAGTGGTCAGTATAGCAGTTCTTGTTCCTTTCTCTGTGAGCATTGCTTCCCTTTGCTCCTGTTGGTTTACCTGGCATCCTTTCTCACTGCATTCTAGAAGGTGGCAGGGGTCATCCTGACCTGCTGCTAACTCTGTCTGTACTTAGGGCAGAAACCAGGGTGATTAACAGGCCTAAATTTTCATTTTTACCATTGGACTCAAGCTGTTAGAATTCCCTCTTAGTATTTTTAATATACTTACTTTCACCACCTCATGTGAGATATTTTTTTCCCCTTGAAAAACAAGTCTTGTCTTAGCCAGGGGGATGGAGAGCAGGAAAACTTCACATTATATTATTCAAATTAATTTTTTAAAGTGTCAAGGTTTTTCTGTCTTTGATAAGTTTTATTTGAAATACCTGGGAGTATAGAAAATCTGTTCCTAGGCAATGATAAATAGTTTCTTCTTTTACTGTACTTTTTAAAGGAATTTTGCCTGATAAAGCGAGTGTTAAAAAAAACCTAAACTATTAAAGAATGTATTTTGGAAAAATATAAAACTCTGTTTTATCTAAATAAGTAACAAAAACCCAACAAAAAACCCACCCACTTTGCAGATGCCCAGTGGGATGGATACTTATGTTTTCTTTGACAAAGATTTTGTTCGAACTCCTGCATTTTCTAGAATTTCTGTACAGTCTTTTAAGTTGAAATGTCTTGACATTGCATTTCTCCATAAGTTATCAAAGGAGACTTGCTAGCTTTAAGCCAAATTCTTTGGCATATATTAGAGGTACAGTAACTTCCTGATTTATTTTGCTAAAATTACGTTTTGAAGTCTTGAGCTTTTTTTAATATGTGCAGCATTTGGAAACACGAGTCCTGGTTTATATTTTTAAAATGTAACTTATTTTTGGAGATATAACTTTCTTAGATGCTGTGAAGGAGCTGTTTGCCTGTGTAACTTAAAGTATTGATAAGTCCTTGTGTGGTGCAGCAAAGAATAAAAAGCTTTTTTTGAATTCTAAAGTTAATGGAAGAAATATATCAATATTTAACTAAAAACCCTAACTTCTTCAAAGACAGACACAGACCCTTAAAATATCCTGCTAATATGGTAATTTCCCTTACTGAACTGGCTGTTTAGTTTTCAGTCCATTTCCACTAATGTTGTTGATAAGTTCAGAGCTGTGATACAGAATTATTCAGTGTAGGCAGAGTTGGTGATGGGCACTAAACAATTTGATCTTCCCTAGTTTTTGCTTCTTTTGAGGAAGTAGGTGGAGAGTAGTCACTGCTTTGCAACTTGAGACACATTCTGAAATAAGACTTAAGTTTAAAAACATAAAAGCAGCAGCTTAATCTCAGATGCAGCTCTTTAAATATTTATGTAATAATAGAAATCTACATGGAAAGCAAGTTTTGGTCCCTGTAATTATTTCCTGCTGGGGTAACAGATCCAAATAACTCTGTGGACATAAGGGTGTAGTGACAGGATATTTTCCTGTTTTATTAAAAAAAAAAATCCAATTCTGAGTGAAATTAAGAGATCCCCTCTCTTTTTTCTTTTCTTTTTTTT
>VZRH01002462.1:951337-980082 GCA_013397555.1 Urocynchramus pylzowi
TTTTTTTTCAGGAGGGAAACTGTGGTCTTATGTCAGTAAGTTCCTAAACAGAAGTCCTGAAGAGAGCTTTGAAATTCCTGAATCTAGAACATCCAGTTCAACTAAAATTTACCTGGAGCAACCAACACCTACTCCTAAAGAAACTGGCAGCAGCATCGATTCCAGAGAGAGCTATGGGGAGAGCATGCTGAAGGTGGTCCCACTGAGGAGCAGCCTGACACCAAGCTCTCAGGATGACAGCAGCAACCAGGAAGATGGTCAGGAGAGTTCCAAGTGGATGGACTCGGCATCCAGCTCAGAAGAAGAGTGCACCACTAGTTATTTAACGTTGTGCAATGAATATGGGCAGGAAAAAATTGACTCTGGCTCCCTGAATGAGGAACCAGTGGCTAAAGCAGAGAGTGAAGGGCTACATACCAAAGAGAGGAGTTCCTTGCAGAAGTGCAGTGTTGGCAGTGACAGCTTCACCTCCCAGATTGCACCTCAGGAACGAAAGCTGTTCATCGACGATGCCGAGTCAGAAATAGCCAGCCCTACTCGGATACTGGACTCGTTAACTAGATCCAAGAACAGCCCCATGGAGCTCTTCAGGATAGACAGCAAAGATAGCACTAGTGAGCTCCTGGGGCTTGAGTTTGGAGAAAAAATATATAACCTGAAGTCAGAGCCTTTAAAGCCATTGTTTTCTGTCCCAGATCATGACAGAAGCTTGGATGCCCTGGAGAGCAAAATGGGTGTGAAAGCTCATGATACTGTGAGCAGGGGTTCAAATGACTCTGTGCCAGTTATCTCCTTTAAGGATGCTGCTTTTGATGATGTGAACAGCATTGATGAAGGAAGGCCTGATCTCCTAATAAACTTACCAGGCATGTCTGATGAAACAGAGGAGCCAGCCGTGTCAACAAAGTTTACAAAATCTGATAGGGACACGTCAGAAGTAAAGTTGTTAGAAACGCCTGATGTCTTGCAATTAAATAATTCTGCAGAGCCATGCAAAGCATTTGATCAAGAGCCAAATCATGTGGCACCAGAAGCAGGTGATCCTGCCCACAAGGAAGCAAATGAGCAAAACGGTGTCACTCAGGGAGCTCTTGGGACCCTCTTTACATCTGACCAAGAGGTAGGTGCTTCAGAAGACGGGGCTCTGTTCCAAGAGCTTGGGGCCTGCTCCTTAAACATGACAAGCAAAGAAGAAAGTTCATGTGTTTCCAACCCGCTCCCAGGTGCTCCAGAGGTTAGCTTGGACACAGAAGTGCTAAGGAATGAAGGAGTGTCTCTGTTTTCCAATCAAACTGAAGACAGCAGGAAAGAGGAGACAGATTTGACTGTGTCACCAGCAGCTGAGAGTAAAAAGACTGCACCAAAGAAGGAAGACAAAGTAGCAGGAGCAGGGCAGAAGGAAATACATCAAATCTTTCAGGACCTCGACGAAAGATTAGCGCTAACCTCCAGGTTTAATATCCCAGAGGATTGCATTCAAAGATGGGCAGCTGAAATGGTGGTAGCCCTTGATGCTTTACATAGAGAAGGAATTGTGTGCCGCGATTTGAACCCAAACAACATCTTATTGAATGATAGAGGTCAGGAACTTTTGCAAATGCATTTCTTTTTATTCGCTGTTGCTTCCAATTAACTGAGTAGGCGTTTTATCTTGTAATTAGTATCTTCATTTCCTGTCTAGAGCTTCATTATCAGTGCAGCAAATTCACCCCCAGTAATAGCTTCTAGTACTTAATGATGCCATTATTCTTAATGATACTGTTTTTAGCTACAAAAGGAGTAATTACAGTTCACTTCTGCAGAAAATGGAAGGGAAAAATGTTTTGATTTCTCCTGTCGTTTTGTTTTTAGGACACATTCAGCTAACGTATTTTAGCAGGTGGAGGGAGGTTGAAGATTCCTGTGACAACGATGCCATAGAGAGAATGTACTGTGCCCCAGGTTAGAGCAATCACCTACAATGTTTCACTTGGAAAGTAGATTAGCAGCTTTCATTTTCTCATGTAGTCTCTGTAGCATACAGCTTGAGATCATGCAATATCTGAGTTTTCTTTGCTTCTTTTCCTTAATGTCTTAAAAAGCTACAGGGCTCATAACTGCTTTATTGTTGAACTGTGGTGGTGTTTGTTATGTCATTTCCATAACGTGTAATTGTACTGAATGTCTTGTTTAAGCAAGTTAGGAATGTTCTGTTTTCTTCCAGTTATTTCCTGTGTGTTAGTACATCTTGGTAAATGAAAACAGCAAGTGAGGCTGAAAAGGTGGCACTAAGACCCTTAAAAATACAAAAATTTATACATACAAAGGACATGGGTGGTGGGGGGAGAACCACAGAGAACCACAACCCTAATAGGCTCAGAGATGCCTCTGACATTTTTGATGATCTACAGTGGGCTTTGAAATAGTTTAGAGAGCTCTTTCCTCAGAACCGCTTTCATCAATCATGAGGGTGATAAAATCAATATCTCTTGGGATCTTATAGCAAGGATGGCACTTGAAACTGAGCCCTCCCTCTTTTCCTTTTTCCAATTTATTTTCTGCTAATATAGTGGTCTGTGATTTTTGGCAGTGACAGCCAAAAATCAGGTGTTTCACGTACAGCTTCATATTTTAGAAATTTAATGGTTAACATATAAAAACTATGTTTAGAGTTGAAATTACTACGTTCTCATTCCGACTTGGAAATGCCAACATAACTTTCTGCAGAGTGCGTGGTCTGGCCAGGCATTGCAACTTGGCATGCAGGTAGTCCTTAAGCTCAGAGTCTGCAAATGTGCTTAGAAAAATTTAGAATAAGAGTTACCTGCCATGGAAGTTCTGAATTTAGTTTGGCATCAGGTGTTTCTTCTGTGTTTTTGTTCTTCAAGTGAAATGCAGCATGGAACTGCCTCTGTAAATAAAGGTGGTAGGGTCTCAACAAACTTTGAATGTCAGCTTCTTGAGATAAATGAAAAAATAAAATCTTTTCTATGCAAGTCAAAAGGGTAGGTATTACAGAATAATTCTTTTCACCTATCAAAGTAAATCCAACACCTTCGTTCTACCCTCATGCCACTTTTATTCAAGAACAAGATAATTGGGGAATCCCAGCAATTACTGTGTTTGTTAAATAGATGGTTGTCCTGGTTGTCAACATGTGTGACAACCTGTTAGAGAGAGGTGTTTTCCTGCCTCCCTAATGCAGCCGCGAACAAAGCGCTCCCCAGTCGAGTTCTAGCAAAGATGGAAGTGCAGCCTTTTCCCACCCTGTCATCATTAATGAGCTGTGAAAGTCAAAGCTTAATTTTGCTGTACTTTAATGAGGATCCAAAGAGAGGTGCTTTTTGCCCCCTAAGCCCCAGCCAGCCAACTCCTGCAGTAATTAAGTGTTTAGGGAGCAGTTGAAATAATATTTAGAAGTCCCCGAATGCTAGAATAAAGTTTTCCACACTGCTGTTATTTCCACCTCACAGCACAGGTGTGGTACCCATCCGGGCTTTTTTTACTGAAGTTGCCCTCCCTACTCTGCCCTCTGTGCCCTACCCCAGGCTGCATTTGCTTTGTGTGTCTGCAAGGTTAGGATTTGCAAATGCGAGTATCAGATGTATTCAAGGTGGATGAATTGGTACTGCTCCGTGATTCTTGCCTTTCATATTTCTTGATCTTCATGTTATCTCTGTGATGCATATTTGTACTTCAGTGTAGCTGTTGCATGTTAATTTTTAGTAGGAGTGTAATACTTGGTATAATTTAGCAGCACGAAATATACGTTGGAGTCAAGTGCCGTTCTGTTATGAGGAATGATTCACTAGTGGTTTATAGCTGTGTCCACAGCAGCTTTCTTAGGGCTACTGCTGCTGGTAAATGTTGCTTTAGAACTTTTGACCAGTGTTAAAAGAAAGCATATTAACATTTATTTCTTTTGTTTCAAAAAAGAAATAAAAGTTAATAAGCTTTCTCTATGTTCCAATATTACTGGGGGAAAAAAAGCTTCATTTGGATGATAATTTTTTTCATTTTGAGGAGTGTACTATGTCCCTGGAACTTCTTTATCATGAAAGCATTGCTCCTCAAGATGATTCTTGGAATAAGGATTTTGAAATTATATTTGTACTTCTGTTCAGTACACTAGGAACAAGTTTTGAGGTTTTATTATTATTTTTAAAATTTATTTTAAATGTAATGTTTCTCACAACTTGGTTTTGCTTTTTTTTTCTGAGGGAAATGCTGTAGTTTTGTAGAGGTGAACAATTATCTTCACAAAATTTTATCAGGTCTTAAGATTTCTCACTGTAATAAAACACAGTGTCTAAAATAAGTGACTCAAAGTGAGTCTTTGTCTTGTTCTGAATTTTCCTGGTGTTTTCAGGATTATGTGCTGTGTTGCTCTACCTCTGGGTAGTCAGCCTTCCTTCTCCTTTTCTCTCTTGCTGAAGGATGCACTGAAACTTGGCTTGTTAAAATTTTGTGTTTAGCTTGCTGTGTGCTTTTAACAGAGTTTGAGACAGAATAGATTTGGATATGATAACTTGTATGCTGCCTGATTTCAACAATTTAGTGCACTCTTTCAGTGTATGCAAGAAAGGGAAGGTGTCTGTCAATAAACATTGCTTTTTAGGGTCTGCTGTCGGAGACTGGGAACAGATGATGAGTTTAGGGCTGCAGTTCATTTTCTGCATTGATTTTTGAGGAGCAAATTTTGGAGGCAGGAAAAGGGGAGGATGAACGTGAAATTTAAACACATTGCAGGATATCTTCAGTTTAAAACAGGTAGGAAATTGTTACAGAGTTATAGGAAAATTCTAAACATGTATTTGAAACAGTTGTGTCTTTTCAGTTGTTGAGGTTTCAGATGTTGCTTTTCTATAGTGCAAGTTAGAAAGTGATTTGCAGTGAAGTGCATGAAGATGTATTTAAATCTTAAGCTGTTTTACTTGTTGAAGAAAAATGTGAATTCTAAATTCTACAATTTATACATTGAAAACTAATTGCTGGATGGGCTAGGGATGGTAATGTATTAGTGTGGAAGCTTTGCAGGGCCAAGGGAGAATAGAGGTCCACCTATGTGTAACTTGCTTGTGGGATGTAGGATTTTGTGTTTAGGGCTTTCTGTGCACCAGAGTTTAATTACTTTGCATTAAAGTAAAGCAAGGCAGTGTGGGTACAGCAACAGTGGTCAGATCCCTGCCCTGGTGAAGCACAGGGACTTGTTCAGCTCCTGTTGTCCTACAAAAAGCGCAGAGGCAATTTGACTGCATATGTCAAAGAGACATTATGCAGTGCATATATAAAATAACACAACAACTGCAACGATTATAAATGCAGAAGCGTCAAAAAGACAAGGAAAGGGAATAGTTTAAAAAGCTGCATCGCACTGCCTGCGAGCAGTGTAACTAGTTCTGTATGAAATAGCGATGGTCATTTTGCACCGTGCCTAAGTTCGAGCAGGGCTGCATCTGTTGCAGGAGTGGCGCTTCCCCGCTGCCGACGGGAGGTGGCATTGCACCATTAATGGATGTTGTTGCTGTCGCACTGGCTGCCCCTCATTTGCTTCACTTCTCCTAAGAGCTGGAGACGGAAGATGCGGCTCATTTGTAACGATTTGCACATCAAGAGTTGTGCTCGTGAGCTCGTAGTTGTTACGGTGCTGCTGGTGTGGCTGGGTAACTCTTTACTGCTGTACAGTTCTGCTCGATTTAAAAAAAGGACAAAAGTTCCTGAACCAGCTCTGGCACCAACAAAGCTGTCTGCAGATGCTTAAAGTAGTGTCTGTGCTATACTTTGATTAATGCCCAAACTAAATCTTTGCTGTTCACCTATGATAAGTCAAATGCTGTTTCTCTAATTCACAAGGGAAACGTTGGATTATAAATCATACCATATAAACTCAACACCACTTCAAGTAAAACTGTGGGGGTTTGGCTAAGAATGACCTATTTGCTTTTAAAGAGGAAATTAAGCACTTGTAACTGAGAATTTCTGCTGTGTTAATATGGCTAAGGTGACTATAGTGAGGTTTATGTGTTTTGTTTCCTTTAACTTTCCTCCTCTTTATAGTAATTTTGTTTTCTGAACATTTTAAAGTGCTCTGAGCAGCTGATGTCTGAATACAAAGTTATTAGCAGATCAGATGAGAATGATTCACTTCTGTTTAAACAGCCCTTTGCTCTCCATGCCCCCTGAGAACTCTTATCACATATTTGTCCAAAAAATCCCCACGAAAACTAACAAAAAACCCCTTGCTTTATCCACCTGCCTGGTGGCTGATAGTATCAGCAATGTATCTCTTTATCTCTTGGTTAATGTGCCTTGGTATTCTGAAGGGGGGAAAATTCCAGTAACAGATTCAATTTACATGGACAGAAACTTGAGCAAATGCCAGCCTAGCAGGGGGGCCATTATTCTGCTCTATAAATAAGTTTAAAAAAGAAACACACACACACACACAAACCTGTGAATCAACATGTTTTGGTCTAATTGAGAGAAAAGCAAGATAGATGAATTTTGAAATGCAAATTATCACCTTCTGTTATTTTAAGTATTGGTTTTGCCAACATTGTGATCTTAAATATAAAGAGTTGTTAACTTTTAAATACAGTAATAATTGTATTCCATTCTTGACAGTCACAATTTTAAAAATAAAATTGGTAACTTTTTTTCAAAAAAGCCATTCTCAGTATGGTTAATACCTGTGAGAAAGACAGATTTGTCTACAGCTGTTGCCTAGTCAAAGTAAAACTAAGTTGAGGATTTTCTCATGAAGAGAAATCTTTAAGGTGCCTTTTCAGTCTAACCTGTGAAGTGTCATGTTGTAGAAGCAGCTTGCTGGTCTGACATCTTGTGTAAATATGATGTGTGAATGAGATGTTTTATTTACACTCCCCGAGTTCTTGTTCCAGCAGCGGGGATGCTTTCTGTTGCATCCCTGTAGTGTTTTTGGAGGATGAGGTTTCAGAACTGGGCTGCCTTTAGAGTATTTTTTCTTTTTTGTTTAAACAAGTTTTCACCAGACTGTGTTTACTAAAAACTGGAGATTTGCTGCTTGAGATCCTAAAGCCAAAGGGAGCTTAGCTTCCTAGAAAATGTAAGTAGGAAACTGGCCATCAGTAATGCATCATATTATTCTGATGCTTTCATAAGCTGTGTGCTATAATCAAGTCTTATTTACACAAACTAGCATTCACAGAAGCCTACACATAAATATATGGTAAATTTGGTTTTATGTAACCTGCTGTTACTTGTGCACCGTGCAAAACCTAAGCAAAAAGAAGGCATTGTGTGTAAAGGACTTTGTTCCAAAAAAAAAAGACAAAAATGTTGCAATGTGCAACCTGATTTTTGTACTCCCAAATAAAGATGTCACTTTTGCTCTTAAACAATTGAAAATACAGATGCAAAGTGCAGCTGGTCACCTAAAATAGATGGCATGAAAATAAAAATTGCTAGTTGATATTATTAGCCTGCATGCTATAATTTTTATTTACTGAATAAGGAAAAAGATTATTTGCCTCTGTTTACCAAATAGACATTTGATGCAGACAAACCTGCATATTATTTGTGTATGTGTTTTTCAGTAGGAGTTTGCAGGCACTCATTAAATCTGCTATTCTGTATTATAGTAATTTAATTTGAGTAGATTGTTTAAGAAGCAAAATAACTGTGGTAGATTAAAGTGCCATTGACCCTGAGAGGTGTCGAGGGGTGGGCTGGTCTTGTGGTTATAGTGTAAGACTGGACTTCCTGCTTTTTATCTCTGACTCTGTCCTAGATTTTTGTGTGACATTAATGTCTCAGGATAATCCTGAAAGAAAAGAAAAAATCTGGGTAGGTGAAGGAGCTTTGGGCATCAAAATCAGAAGGATGGGCTAGCTTGATTTGAAAAGCCCTGGCAATAGGAAACAGGATCAAACACAAACATGAAAAATACATGGCTGGTGTGAGTAAGGTCTAGATGTGCAGAAAAAGTTCCTGTGAGGCTGAGACTAACAGTTTTACAGCAACCATTTGGAGTGGGACAGCTCTCTAAAGACCCCATAGCGTCCCACAGAAAACAGTGACAACTGACTGCTCCCAGAATAGCAAAATGTCATGAACTTGGAGTGGGTAATTGAAAGCATAGTTTTGGGGAGAGCATCAGGTACTTTCTGAAAAAAATCTGATCTCAGGCTTGTTGTAAGTACACGATGTATTTCAGGTGAAGTACATGGTCTTGTGGTTTTTCTTAGACTCTGTAACTACAATAAGCAGTAAGATGTACCAAGCTATTAATTTGTAAAAATGTGATGTTTTAGTCTGGCTGTCATAAAAGCCAGTTGTTAACTCCAGAAGAAGCTTTACTTTACCTGTGTTTATTTATGTCTATTGTTATTAGTAGTATTAATTTTACAGATGGGACCAAACCTTGAAGATAGCATACAAGATGCCTTGTGAAACTAAACGGAGCTAGCTGTGAGGTTAATTAGTGTTTGCTTTGTTTTGATAACAGAACAGTAATAAAACTTTGTCTCTTTCGTCACAGGATTATTTTAGAGGAAGTTTTGATTCCATCTTGGCCTGCTAAAAGAAAGAGAGAACACAGTTCCTTCTATTATTTTTTCTTTTTTTTTTTCTTTTTTTCCTCCCCCCAAAGAGGAACATAGATGCTCATATGTTTTTGAATAACTTTTAGATGAAACCTCCTATTTTCATACTCCATTTGATCTTAGCAAATGTTCATTGGACTTGCCTCACTACTTTATTGTTTAAAGACCATGATAAACTTCTTATACTTATATATAGATGCATCAATACTGTGCTTTATAAATTGCTGAAGCATTTTAAGCAAAGCATTATGGCCAGATTGCTTGTGGGATGTTTTATTTAGTGACTATATCTTACGGTATCTGGGTTGACTGAGTCTGATGAGAGTGAATTAGGTTGGAGTTATTTTAGTTGATTCTCTGCAAATGTTTCTTTACACATATAGATATCAAAATATGATAAAACAGTAATCTTTTAAAATTAAGTGAGTGTAAGGTAAACAGAATTTCCAGAGTCTCTAATGGTTTTTCATGCAATGTTTATCTTAATGGCCACAGAAGGGGAAAACATAGTATTTGTTTTCAGGATGTTGAACAAGTCCAATTCCTCATGAACAGTTTCAGACACCTGATGGTAGTTCAGATGGGTCTCCTTATTTTCTTATCAGAAATGTGCAGATATGATACTTGAGAGTATGCTGTTTCTGCTTGCAGTGTGGGGTAAGGGAAAAAGCCTTTCCTGACTCCTAGGTGTCTGGGGAAGCCCTGCATCCACCTAGAGCCAGTTTTCCTGTGAGCTGATTGGAGATGCCTCTTCTTTTTTTTTTTTTTTTTTTTTTTTTTTTTTTTTTGATGTTACAGTTTGTCCTACAAAACTTTTGATTAAGTTTTTGTTCTTGGTGATTCACAAGCCATCTGGCCTGAGTGGCACAGTGAATGTCTGACGCCTCCTGTAAGTCTGGTTTCTTCCATGTTAACTACTGTTTGCATGTGCTGGTCATGAGGCATTATTGTCAGCCCTGGAGGAAACTTTCTGGAAGAAAATGTGGCAGGTGTGGTAGTAAAAGCCTTTGAAATCCTTCAGCAAGAAGGGTATGTATTTCAAGTTAAGGTGCTGTATAAAGAATGAGAAAATAAGCCTTGGTTTGCCATCTATAGTTTTATTGAGAATGTGTGTTCAGGAGAGGGGAAGTTCTGCTTTTTCTTCGGAAGTGGCACTTCTGTTTAAAATACAGAATGTTGTCAGCTATGTCTCCCTTATCAGGAAGTAAGGTATTGCTGTGTATAATGCAAATATTGAGATAAGCATGGAAATCATAAAGAAATGGCCTTTCAGTTGAGACCAGCTGCTCTAGAAGGAGGACAGTGCAGGGTAGTGAAGGTGTTTACCTGCACCATCTGTCTCTGTCTAAACCTGATAGCATTTTACAAATCTCCTTCCCTTCAGTTATCCCAGTGGCTGCTGTTGGAATTGCTTTGTGCAGGAATTTAGCATTGCTGTTGACTGTGCTTCATGGTGCTGGATGTCATGGCCATGCTTTGGGAAGGGAGAAAGAGGAAAGCTCTCTCTTTAATGAAATTGCAGTAAAGTTTGAAGAGCTATTAAATTTTTTTACCCTTCTTTATTATTTCTCTGATTTTCTATTTGAGGATGATAGGAATGTGTTTTTCTGCAAATGTTGTTCTGCCAGTCCTAGAAGCACCAACACTGTGTACATGTGTACACATGTTTATTTTTGTACAAATCCGGGTAAGGTCCTTGATTTCAAGGTTTCTGAAGGAGAGATTTGGCACAAATATCCCCATGTTATTCACTTAAGCTTATGTGTCACTACCATTTATTGTCTAAATTACTTTGCTGATGGATTGAGATGAAAATGTTTTCTTAGTGAAGGCAGATATTGTAGTTCAGATTTATTGCAGTATTGAAGCTTTAAAAAAAGCATATGCCCTGTGTGGTATATTACATTAGCCAGCTACTCTGTGTCCCTCAAAAGCACTTCATAATCTACAGTTTCTAAATTTTCCCATGATGTTTAGTCAAGATAAAATGCAGTAATATTGATGTGGTGTCCTGGCCTTATTATGATCAGTATTGCATCAGAAGTCATGAGACCTGTTTGAAGGAAGGAAATGTAAACAACATTTGTAGCGTACACAGTGATTTTTAAATTTTCTTTTTTTTTTAAGGAAAACATTTATTTTAACCTGAAATAAGGAAACTTTGGAACCTAGGCAAAACAGCTGGAACATAGATATTGCATAATAGGAAAAAAGTTGAGCTAAAATTTATTTTTTATAAAGAAGTGGACTCAGGTGTTGCCCTCAGCTGAGTTTTCCATTTTGTGTTCTGTGTTGGTTCAGATGACTTGTTATGCAGTTTTCTGCTTGTGCATGAGAACCCAGGGCAGAGCCCTTCAGCCCTGGGAAAAATCTGTGTTACTTGCCTGTTCTTAATTTATTCCACTCGTGTCATTTTGGTCATGGCCAAAAGTGAATGGGACTGTTCAGTGCTGCTCTTGTCAGAGAACTGCAGTGACATTTGTTTTGGCTTGGCATATATTGAAAGTGTTCTTCCAGTTGAAAATATGAGCTTGGATTTTGAGGAAGTGGACTCTGGTTTGCTTTTGACTCTTATTCTATATATGTCCATTTTCTTCATCAGTGCTACTTCCTGTAATGAACAGTTCTGTGAAAGAAGGCAGTGTTACTTTGGTTCTTTAGAGAACTGGATCAGCATCTCTGATTGCCAACATAAAGGAAAATAACACCAATACTGAGTAAAATTGTTTTGTAGAATTTCTTTTCCCTGTACTCAGAATGATGTATTTTTTTCACATTTAGGTAATTATTTTTTTCAATTGCACTGTAGCTCATGAGGCCCATTCCCACTGAACGCATTTGGGAAAAATGGATTATCTCCTTCTGTGGCATTATTCTAAAATTTAAGGTGTGTCAATATGGGAGAGTTAGTGAAACTGAGAATGGAGTAGGCAATCTTATTAATTCTTGGTTTTGTTGTCCTTATTCTTTAATAAGTGTGTAATTTAATTTAGAAATAAAAATCTTCACTTATTGGGAAGAAAGCTCCCTTGAGCTGAAAAGGGATTTCCATTTAGTAGGTTTCACTGAGAAATGCTGGTTTCACCTTTCACAAGCTTGTTTGTGTGGAAAGGTCCAACTTTGTTTTTGTTTGTATTTTTTGTTTTTGTTTCTTTTCTTTTTCTTTTTTTAAAGGATAGTAACCTAGAAGATCTGCCTTTCTGAAGGACTTTAAAACTAAATTGCAAGAACACATTTTGGTTTTTACGCAAATTCTCTCAATTTACCATAATTTCAGCTTCATCCGGGTGCTAGCATGGGATCTTAAAACATTTTAAAAATGCATGTAGCTGTCCTGATACAGTTCCTCATGTGGTTGCTGTTACATCTTTGTAAAAGTTTCTTGGTGCTGATAGGAGCATTTATCTGTAAGGAGTGGAATAAATTCCGATGTGTGGCACCCTTATAGTGATGTATCGGTCATTCCAAGGCCATTAAGTGTAGTAAACTTTTCAGTGTGAGGGATGTGCTACCTCAAGAAACAAAGTCTGAGCCATCCTTCCTTGTTGCTCTTGTAGCAGAAGCCTGAGCTCAGTTCTGTGAGGTGCTGAGCCTTTTCCAGCTTGTGTGGCAGCTGCGCATCCCTGAGCTCAGTGTGGCTGTGCTTCCCTGCCTCTGGGGAGCTCTGGGGTGACACCTCCCTCTCCCTGACCCTGGCCTGGGACTCATCTGGAGCTCTCCTTGGCCATGCTCATGCTAAGCTCCATAAAATGATGAGTAGGATTTTTCTGCCCATGCTGCACTGCTTTTCACAGCAACAGCTATGTGAATGTATGCTAATCGTTGTCCTCTGCTGGGGAGCTGGTGTGGCTTTTGCCACCAAAGCTATTTTAGTGCAGCTTCTGCATTTTTTTGACAGTCAAAATGAAGATTTAATCTTCATTGCAATCTGGTTTTCTGCCTGTTTTAGGGCAGACAGCGTGGTGTGTTTGTATTTAATAATGTTTGTAGTTTAAAGCCTGAGTCAGTGAAGGCCAAGTTTTCTGCATGCATCATGCTACTGAATAGGTGTGTGTGTATATGGCCAGGGACTGTCACCCCCTTCTCCCCTCCCTGCTGTCCCTTGTGCCTGTTGCAATAGCAGTGTTGGGTTGGATGCAAGGGGAAACAACTTTTCATACCAGTGTACAGTTTGGGCTGGGCTGTGGCAATACACAGTTACTGGCTGTGGTTATGCTGTGGGAAGCAGATTTGATACCTCTCTATGAGACCATTGTGAAGAGCCTCCCATGGGGATCCCAGAAAAGGGTGTGGGTTAGCCATGAGACAAATCCTGCCCTCAAAGGTGAAACTAAGGCATGCAGTACACTACTGCACCCTCCCTTGTGCTGCTCTTCTGGATGTTTTAGGCCATTCTGATCTGTTCAGCTCTTCTGGCCAGGGTAAATTCTCTTAATGTGCTTTGTTTTACTGTCTGTCATTGTCCAGTTTTGTCCAGAATAGAAAAATCATAACTGTAATGCCTACAAGTCTTGAAAGTGCCTATGTATGCATGGAAAAGACAAATTATGCATGAAATGTATGGTGTTGCTGTGCTTGAACAATGCAATCTGTAGGTGGCTAAAGGGCTAACTAAATTGCAGGCATAATGAAAGCTCTGTGGTATTTAGTATATGTTCTGTCAGCATTAAACAGTCACCTTGTAAATATATGTTAATTTTGAAGGTGTAACTGACCTTTTTAATATTAATTGAAATGTCTCATGTTTAGAGGTTGGTGCTATCCTAGAAGAGACAGAAGCCTGTGACTGGTGGAGCCTGGGTGCCATTCTTTTTGAACTCCTCACTGGAAAGGTAGGGCTGGGGGCAAGTGACTCGATAGAAGTGACTTCTTGGCCAGTATTTTCTCACCAATGGTGTGCCCAGATGTGATTCCCTTGATTGTCTTTCTCTGATGAGCTTTGCCAACCTGAGCACTCTCAACTTGCTTAGTCTCCATGGGACCAGAAAAACAAAACATGTTCAGCCTTCAGCAGAACAACTTCATAGAGCTGTACCAAACTAAGGACTAAAAAAAAAAAAATAACCAAAACTATGCTGCCCTCTTAGCTAAAGTGAAATCCAAGTTCACTAAGATTCCATCTGTGCATGTACAAAGCTTTTGCCCTAATACTACCAGTATTATTTCCTGAGACTGTGTAGAAGCCATATGTTGCTGTTACACATTAATTCAGTATTTTGAGACAAAGAGTGCTCGGCCAAATCAAACTGATGATTGGTTGACAGCTCTGCACAAAGAAAGCAAAGTCCACCAAATTCCCAGCCTCTTCAAATTTGAGCAATAGAGCAGAAGCTTTAAGATGTAAGTGTTCCAAAGCTCTGTCTCAGGGAACTCATCAGCACCTGTAGACATTCCTCCCAGAACCAATACTTCATACTAGGAAGCACTGAATTTTGGCTTTGTGTGTTAAATTTGCAGGATAAGAGGAGATAATCCAACACTGCAATTTTGAAATGAATAAATATGCCTTTGATTTATTTTTTCCCTTTTTCCTTTTCTTCTCCAGTCTCTGGTTGAGTGCCATCCATCAGGAATAAACACTCATACTTCTTTGAATATACCGGACCACGTATCGAAGGAGGCCAGATCACTGATTCAGCAGGTGGGTGAGGGGAGAATTTGTTTTCTCTATGTGCATGTGTGGATGGGACAAATACTTACCTACCTAACTTGTTCTGGTGAAGTAAATGTAAAACCAGAAAGCTGCTGGTAGGAATGTGAATGGCCCTTTTGTCAGCAGTGATGAATTTTATCCAGTTGTCTTGTTGCATTTGCAAACTTTGACTTCTGCTGCTGGCTGGGTCTGTAGAAAACTGGAGTGCTTTGCCATTTCTTCAAAGAACAAGTTTGGCAAATGCCAAACACCTGCTGATGATGCATGGACATTTTAGGAATTCTGCCCTAACTGTTCATGGAAACATTTGTTGTGAACTAAATTAAAAAATGCTGATGCCAATTCAGCAAAATAGCTCAAAGTGCTATGAAACCTGTAGCACACTGATTTAAGTTATGACCTTGCTGTGGTTGAAAGTGTGTAGCTCTCCTCCAGGAAACCTTCTAGATGCCATTTTTAAAGAAAAATACTTTAAATGGTGAATCCAATGACTTTTGTAGTCAGAAGATAAGTGGGTAGGTTGGACAAAAGGCAAAATTGTAAAATATAGACAAGTTTCCAGACTGATACACTTTTTTAAAATTAATGGGAATAGTACTGTTTGATGGTTTTAGTTTGCTCTTAGCTTTAGGTACTCATAACTGAACATATAGTACAGGTCTTGAAATTCAGTTAATGCAATCTTCCTGCTAGTTAATTTTGACATAACTGTGGAAGTGGTGCTCAGATCGGACCTGTTCCACTTGAGAAGAAGAAGAAGAAGCAATATATGTGAATTGTGCTGTTCAGCTTTGAAGAGGATCTAGCTAGTGGGCGCATAAATAATGGCATGACTTAGATGCAGTTTTGAGCAGAGCAGAGTGGACAAAGTATTTCTTGAAGAAAACAAAGGAAACAGATTTTGAAAATTCAGTGAGTGAGAAGACCCAGTGACAGATTGATTTCTGTGCTGTTACTGTGAAATGATTAGTGGAAATGGAACTGTGTTTGGACACCACCTTTTCTGAATAAGTGACATGAAGTCACTGAAGGTGAAAGTACATGTCTGGCAAAGGTAGAAAAGAAAATGACTGAAGAAAAATCCTGTTTCTATATAATCTGCATTTATATGGTAGCAAATTCTTACCTTCTTACCTTCTTCGCCCACAGATGCTATAAGACAAATAGCAGAAGGAAAGCAAAATCACATGTAATGAAGGGAATTCCTCCCATTAAGACTAGAAGACAAATGAAGTTGTCCAGTCCATGTGTCCCTGCCAGTGCAGGATTTTTTTTTGCTGTAGACTAATGTATTGCCTATTTTCACATATGCCAAAGAATGTATCTTTTTTCTCTGGTGGTTTTAAGTGGCAAATGTATTTCTGCCACTCACAGCTGTGTTACAAGGCCAGAGAACAGTCTCCCCAGTGCCTGTTAGATCAAGCTGTCTAGTGTAGGGTGGTGACTTATCTGGTGGAGGTTTGGCTATATGAAGCAGTAAATCACATTTTTGTTGTGTGACTATCCAAGGAAGCTGCCATTCATTGTTGAGGAAGCCTTGTCAGGAAAAGGAAGAGAGCTCTCTTGGCATGGATAGCCATTTGTCATTGCGACTTTCCTTCCCCCCACTGCCAAGGGTAAACAGGTCAAAACATCACAGAGTAACTCTCTGGGATCAGTGTTCAGCTCTACAGAAAATTGTGTCAGGCGTTGTCTCCTGCTGTGGCTTCCAGTCCAGGTGACTTCATTGTAAATATCTTCTTCATTTAGCCAGCATCTGAAAAACAGAGATCTGTTTATTTCTGCTGAAAGATAAAGTTGTTTCTTGATGTTGGTTAGGTATTCTGCACTCAGGTTTTTGTTTTCAGGAACCTTCAAATTCTACTACCAACAAAATATGCAATGTGACTTTTCAATAGGTGTCTGTTTCAGTTTACATTTGTTTTCTAGATTAATGTTATTCTGGAAGAACAAACTCCAGAAAATAAGTGACCGTGTGTGATTTCCCTGTGCTGGTGCTGCCTGTGTTTCCAGGGAAGGCAGATACACCCTGGCTGCATTTGTGGCTTGTGGGAGATACCAGAGCAGCACCATTCACTGTCAGCAAGCTACTTTTACTGTGTGACACTATGACTGCAAATAGCAGAGCCATTCCTATGTTTATGGATGTAGGCTCACTTAGATGTTGACTGCATCAAGATATGAATACACATTTTTCCAAGTGACAACTGGAAGAAGTTATCCTATTAGCTGTTGCAGAAAAAGCAAGCAAGAGATCATGCCTTTGTACTGGCTGTAATTGAATAGAGTATAAACACTTCTTGAAAACTGCAAAATATGTTTGTGTGTCTTTATTAGTCTCTTTGGAGTTTACCTTTGCATTCCCTTTTATATGGATTGGTATCTTTAAACAGATGTAAATATTGTGATTTCCTTTTCACATGAATTCAGCATGTGATGTACAGCTAAAAAGCAAACGAGGTGCTGAGTTTCAGGAAATTTCCATGAAGCCATTAGGCTGTTTTGTTTCTTTCACTGGGGTTTTGACTTTTCAGTTTTAGGCCATTTGTAGGACTCTTTAAAACTTTTTTTTTTTTTTTTTTTTTTTTTTTAGGAAATGGAGAGCTGGCTATGTTATCCTGATATTTTAGGACCAACTCAAAATTTATGAAATGGAAAGTTACAGACCACTATCCCTGATGTAGCCATAACACAGTGGTGTGAGCAAAGGTTAACATGAAGCAAATGCAGCGTCCAGAGTTCTACTGATGCAGGCTCTGGCTGCTGCTGTCTCTTTTTAAAATGAGGTTACACTTAAAATGAAGTCCCAGTGTGCAGTGCTTCAGGGAATTGCATGCTGTGATCAGTAGTCTCTGAAGACTGTAAGACTGATACTCAAGGAAAGGAGAGTCTTCTTCCATTTACTGGATTTTAGGAATTTCAAGTATGCTTTTGCACTCTTGAAAGTAATTCATAGAGCAGGAAAACAGTAGGATGTCCCTTACCTTAGACCTTTCTGGAACTTTTAAGCAGTTGTTTTTGTTCTTACTCACTGAATCATGTGTTTTTTCTTTTATGTCAAGCTTTTGCAGTTTAATCCTGCGGAGCGTCTTGGTGCTGGCGTTGCTGGTGTTGAAGACATCAAATCTCATCCATTTTTTGCCCTTATAGAATGGGCAGATCTGCAGAGATGAGAGACATGTGCCCTCTGAACAAACTCAGGTCAACTGGACAAGTTTCTCTGGCACAGGAGCACCCTGACTCGCTTCCTTTGGATGTTTCAAACCACTTGGACATAATGGCTGAAGAATGCTGGAGCAATGGAGCCAAAAGTGAACACCTTTAACAGGAGTCACTGGTTGTACAGGGTGCTGGCTTATTTCTACCACAGCTGTTTGCTACGTGTGTGTGAGTCCTTTCATCAAAGGAAGGTTTGTGAGGCAACTCCTGGGCAGCATGATTGGCACTGCCAGATAAGCAGGGGCAGGAATGTCCTCCTGGTGCTTTGTCCGGTGATGGAAGTGTCTATAGACTGTGCCAGTTGAAAGTATTTTTTTATTGTGTCAATAGACCATTTCCTATGCTAAGTGCAGCTCTTGGGGGGAGTAGGGAAGGAAAAAGCAAATAATTTATTAACGGTATATGCTAAAAAAATACTAAATAAAATACTAAAATGCTTTATGCAAAAGTTGACACATTAAAAATAATATATCCATTAAAAATTAAGAAAGCTGTTGCATAATACTGTGGAATGTGTCTTGAAAATAGCATATCATTTCCCATTCTGGAAAGAGTATATAAAAGGCAAATAATGCTGTCAAATGTTGTACTTTGTTGGCTGGCAATGTCTGTTTAAAACTCTTGACTATTGTATTTGATGAGCTACATGTTAAAGTCACTACAGAAAGGGAAATCTTCTCTTCCTCAGCTGGATAAACACTGCTTTAGCACTCTAATAAGGAGCAAGAACACATAACACTAAATAAATATATAGATAAAAAAGGAAAAACTCTTCTTTCATCGCTGCAGCCACTGCTTTATCACTTAATGAACTTTACTTCCTCTAAGTGTCCTATTTTTAGCTGCTACTTCAGGAAAAAAACCCTTTCTGCTCGTGTTCTTGTGCTTGAGGAAGCTTCTGAACTCCCCTGTTTGTTTGTTAATAGTCTTAATAAATCAAAGAAAGCCTTCACCCACTCTGCTGCTTGAACAGGAAGAAGCCTGGGATTTGCTCATGCCAAATGACTAAGTGACATCTCTGAGCAAACCCTAGTGGGTAAGACTTGGGCAGGAGCCAATTAGCTGACCTGTTTGTTTGCTAGAAACGTCTGGAGAATGGGAAAAGAATATAAGACATGCAGAATATTTTGCTGAGTGCTGCTAGTGCTGCTAAGCAGCCATGCCTGTATGGGTTCCTGATGTACAAACACTGTACACTGTAATGTACAGGTTATGTATCCATGGGTTTTTTTCCTAAATATTCCCTTTGCTTGCACTCTTTTTCCCCCTCCTTTTCTTCTTCTGCCCAGCTTTATCCGGAGAACAAAGGGCAAATTCCTTTGGGAAAGTGAGGTGACAGCAACGATTACTGAATTTACAACTCAAAAAAAAAAAAAAAGGTATCCTTCCATTTGTATTTTAGCAGTGTATTTTATGGGCACTCCCAAAAGTGCATCTGTACAGTCTCCATCTGTTAGACACCAGGTCGATGTATTCAAATAAAGTGGAAAAGGAAAATGCTTCACTTAAACAAAGGAAATCTGGAAACTTTTTTTTTTCCTTTTAAAATTATTCCACTCCCCTCCTCTTTTTTTTTTTTTTTTTTTTTTTTTTTTTTTTTTTTTTTTTTTTTTTTTTTTTTCTTCCCTTTCTTGTGGTGGCCAGGCCAGCAGAGGGGCTGTCACAACACTGCAGGCTGTAACCAGGTCACTAGTATCACTGCCTACCCAGTGCTGTCCAAGATTACATCACTCCCAGGAGCTGCGTTTCAACCCGCCACCCTCTGGCTTCATAACAGGAACTCCCTCAGGTGAGCCACAGGAACAACTTCCTGTGCCGAGCGGGTCGGAAATCTCTAATGCAGGGACCAAGCTGATCCCGAGCTTCCTTCCAGCACTGCCCTGGCTGTGACTTTGGAGAGGGCTCGTTGCTCAAGGAAAGCCTCCCTCCCCTCGGCCACCTGACTCCCTCCCTGGGGCTCTCTAGCCCAGCCACCAGATAATGCCACTGCCTGTGTTGATCTGTCCCATTGCATTTGCCTGGTGATAACTGTACAAAAAAGTATTTTCCATGTTACTTTGAAATGCTGTCGTGTTCAGGTTGTGCTCGTGTGCTGGCTGTAAGCAAAGGCAGGATAAGATAGCACGGGAGCACAAGCTGGTTTCTGTGAGCAGCAGCAGGAGAACCCTGTTCTGGCAGAAACCAGATGATCAGTCACTCTCACTGCAAAGTATTCGGTTTAGTTAATGACACCAACGTATTTTTTTTCCAAGTATATTAGTTGTGAGGAAATCTAGATCATGGAGAGTAGAGGGAATGGCAGTATGACTTGCCAGAAATGAGCTTTTGAGATGCTACAAGTATTTGTAACATTACCACTGACTCAGATAATTGTTTGTCAAGGGAAGCATGGTCTGGAGTTAATTGCACAAAACCAATCTTGCTTCTATTTTTATTTTTTTTCCTTGAACATGTATTATGTTGTATTGGTGTTTACATGTATTCCTTTAATAAACAAAACCTTTCAAACCTGATTCAGACCTTGGCTTTTTGAACTTCACATTTAGTTCTTGAAGACTGACCTTACCTGATCAGTGCCTTTTGTCCGTTGCTTTAATGAGTTGAAATGCTCTAGATACCTTCTTTTTGGTGCCTGTTACAAAGCCCTGTGATGCACATCTCCATTTGGATGACTGTTCATTCCCACTTCCTTCTGTTACACCTAATAGCTAACAGCAAAACAAATCAGTGCCTTGTTTTTGTCAACAAGTATTAGCTGCAGTCTATGTAAAACACAGTAAAGTAAACCTGTAGATTTTCCTGTTCTCCTGTGGATGTTCAGGTACAGCAGATTCCACAACTGGAATTGCACCCTGTTGAACCACCCTGTAATATTCTGTGTCCTACTAAGAAAAACTGGGATACAAAACGTTCGAAGGCTTGCCCTGGGTAGAATTGCTGTGAGGTAAGCCTGGGTCCCTGCCCAGATCTATAGGAGAAACTGCATCTCATGAAATACAAGGGACATAACTTTGAATGGCTGTATTCACAGCTTCTGTTCTCGTAGCACAGCTCCCGTGTCTCCTGTGAAAATCACCTCGCAGACAGCAGTCACTGTCACGCTGACTCTGGGCGCACCTTTGGGATGCTGAGTTGGCAGGGTTACCCGCGCCGGAACATCCACCCGGCTCCTCTCTCCAGTGTTAACCTGTTCCTTGGTGTGTCCCCGCAGTGAAGGGCACTGGGATGAAGAAGGCTGGGGAGGTCAGCCCTCTCTAAATGAAGCACTCAGCATAACAAGGTACAGGGAAGTGTGAAGTAAACCACTATGGGATTTTTTTTTTTTTTTTTTTTTTTTTGAGTGTGGTATCATTTGTTTTCTCAAGGACGCTGAGTAGGAAGCTGGAGAAACAGAAACTTCCTCTGTGGTGAGATTTATGGTAGGGATTTTAGCAATAAAATGAAAAAGTACAATTGTTAGTTTCTTTGGGTTTGTGCTTTCTGGGAGGGCTGTGCTGTGAGCTGAGTGCTCTGGCTCCTGGCTGCTGCCTGGTCCTGTGCTCCATGTGAGGGGCCATTTCCTGGGCCCCGGCACGTGCCATCCTGTGGCTGGGCACCCAATGTCCTCCCCCAGTCAGCAGCACCTCTGGCAGCCAGCCCTCAGCTCTGTGCCACCTGCGGCTTGCAAATCAGAGCCTCACAGCTTTTTGCATGCCCCAAGAAGTTGGGTGTGTGGGGTTGGTTTGCCTGCAGCAGCCCCCTGCTGAACGTTGCCCATTCCCTCCCCTCAGTGGCTTGTTCCCTGAGGACTGCTGCGCTTGCTGCGTGCTGTCCTGAGGGGACTGTGGGAGATGCTGCTGGGGAGGCCCTCGCATGGCCGGGGCCTGTTGTTCCCCTCAGGGTGTTGTTCCCCTCAGGGTGTAGTTCCCCTCAGCCATGCTCCTGCCCAGCAGCCTCCCTCCATGGTGGCTCATGTCACCATGCACATTAATGGTGGTTACTCGGCGTGTGCCCACCAACGAAGGGTAGGTTGGGGCGTAGTGAGGCCCAGATCTGGGCCACCCCGGTTCCTGGGGACCCTCCATGTGGTTGTGCCTCGAGGGCTGGGCGTCCTGGGGGTGTCACACCGGGGATGAGGGCTGTGCCAAGGTCACCAGGCTGGGGTGAGCTGCTTAGGGGAATGGGTCTGGGGGCAAGGGGGGAGTGAGGGACTGGGCCAAGCAGCAGCAGGGCTGCTGGCAGCCCCCAGGACAGGGTGCCTCGCGTGGCTCCAGCTGCCGTTTGGGAAGGGGTGGCAGAGCCAACTCCCAGAGGGGGAATGGGACTTGCTTAAAAGGTGCCGAGCAGCTGCTGCTGGCAGCAGGGCTGGAGACTGGCAGCACAGGGCTGGCTGCTGCGCCGCAGGGCCGGTGGAGGGCTGGTTCCTGCCCGAGCCATCTGCATGAGCAGAGCTGGGGAGCCCTGGCCCAAAGGTTGCGTTGTCCTCAAGAAAATCCCAACTTGTGATTGGCAAAGCGGTGGAAGTGATCCCAGTGCTTGCTGGTGCTGTGCAGTGAAATCTCCTGCACCCCTGCTGCGGGGCAGAGGAGGCTAATCAGGGTACAGCAGAGAGGATGCTCCAGACTCCTGGCAGCGGGCGACAGCTTGATGTGCTGCCCCAACAGGACCTCACTGTCTCTTGGCAGATCAGAGGCTCTCCTTCTCCAAAGGCCGCTCTGTCTCCATCTTCTTGGCCCAGGGAGCCATCAGGAGGGATTAGTGCTGCTGCCAGAGGACTGCAGTGGCTCTGTGATGTGTGAGAAGGCCGGAGACACGTGCAGCTCTGGGCAGTGGGGAATTGGTGTTGTCTTGGGTAGGCTGTGGGTGGTCACCCTGATGCTTTGCTGTTGAGATCCTAAGGGTGGCAAGTTTGAGAAAAGTCCTTTGGGGACAATAAGCTAGACTAGGCTGTTGCCAAGTGGTGGAGCTGCATAAAGATAGACCAGACAAGGAACAAGCAGTTGTAGAGGTCAGTGGACTTCCTTAGCAGAGCCTTCCTAACCTCTTTTTGCTTTGCCTTGGAGAGGAGACGTTTTGCCTTGATACAACCTCACTTGTGCCAGTTTCTCCCATCCCCTTCCATGAGCTGAGCCATTTATTTCCAGGGTATTTTCTAGGTTTGCTTAGCTATCTTCATCCGTGTCCTGTGTTATATCCTTCAGCCTTGGTCATAGATTTTGTTGCCCTTTCTGTGCCCTTGATTCTAAAATGCTACCCCAAAATGCTGGGACACAGGAGCAGATTATTAAATGCAGCTGTTATCCCCATGCACTGGTGAAGCAAAGAGAGAGGATTACTCCCACAATATGAAAGTGCAGGGATTGTAGAAGCGTTAGGAAATTGGTTCCCCAGCAGTGTGTGAGTAACGGGAATTTTACGGCGCTTCGTGCAGTGGTGGGATAACGAGGAAGGAGCCTCCATGAGAGAGACCAGTGGTGTGCCATGATTTAGAGCATGGCTCTGGCCAGCTATGCTCTACTTGGGGTCTTGCTTGTGCTCTGTGGTCTGACATTTGCCAGCTCATAATCTTCCTTTACAAACCAGGCATGGAGAAGAGCTACTTCAACAGCATGGATCACGAGCCAAGTGGCACATACCCTTTCTCCAGATTTTAAAATTTGCTACTCTGCTGCCTTGGTCTCCATCCTTTCCAGCATCATGTCTTCTTTGGCCTCAGAGAACTCCCCTGTGATCAGCCCCTGCCAGGGGCAGCAAACACAATAGGGTGAGGTGAGAGGGGAGTTCCCCTGAAAAGGACCCTGGCTGCTCTGGCTCCTTGCAGGCCCCTCGACAGGTGCTCTGGGGTACTGCAGAGTCCTGAGTTAATCACCTTCCCAGGGTAAAGCAACTGCACAGTGTGAAGTCCCAGCCCCATTAACATCACTGGGAGTTTTCCCATTGACTTTTCTGGGGTCAGGAGCTTACCCTTCAATTACAGAGAGAATTCAATTTCGTTGGAAACAGGTATAAAAATCTTGTTTGCTTTCCTACTTCAAGCACACCCATGTAGTTTCAGTCCTGGTGTTAGTGAAATAAGTGTAGGGGTTTTAGTGAAATAAGTGTGGGGGTTTCATGTTAGTGAAATAGGCCTTTTTTTTTTTTTTTTTTTTTTTTTTTTTTTTTTTTTTTTTTTTATGTTTTGGTTTCTTTGCTGTTTAAGTGGGTGCAGTTAATATGGCTGCTCAGTTACTCTCCCTGGCTGGGGTGAAGTCTGCTAGTCTTCCCTCAGCCTTTGCTGTGCCTCTGATTTACTGTGGGGGCCTCCCTATAAAACAGGGAGGGCATTTTGCCTGGTGGCAGAGATGGGAAGAGTTACTGAGAGCCTGCCCTGCGTTTTAAGGCTGAGAAGTCTTTGATGAGCAGGGCTGCACAAGCCCCGTTAGGGTGACTGGAGCGCAGAGGGCTGAGAAAGGCAGGCATCTGGTTTCCTCATTATTTCTTTTCATAAATAATCCCTTGTCCTTGCACCCTGGACTCTGACAGCATTTAGAATATGCCGGGCGGGTTTTTTTTTCTTCTCCTCTCCGAAACTTACTCATTTGGAGAGCGATGAAACAATAGGTTTTTGTCTAAATCTTTACCAGTGAAATTGTCAGGAGAGATTTCCTCCCCCCCACTCCCGTCTATCTTCCTTTTGTCTCCTTCAGTTGTCGGGGTCAGGATTCGCCGCCAAACGGAGCCCGCAGTTGCTTTTCCAGGCCCCAGATGCCAATGTGTGGCAGCATCTGGCTGGTTGGCAGGCGCCGGGCAGTGGTGCTGGCTGCGCTGTCAGGCGGCGGTGGCGGCGCTTGCTGGGCGCCCCGCTTCTTTGAGGATGTGGTCCCAACCAAGAAGAGGGATAATAATGAAATCTGCTAAAGGAGGTGAATTATCGGCTAGGGCGGCTGCTGCTGGAAGCCGCGCCGGCTCCCGGCCCTGGGTTGTTTTGTCCTCGTCGTCAGCATCCCGTGTAACCTCACCTTCTTGTGCTGTGAGCGTTTCAGGTGCCTTAAGGCATGGAGCTCCTTGAAAGAGAAATACAAATCACTAAAAATGTAGAGATAAAACCCTCTCCTTAGAGGCCATGTGTTTGGCATGGGAAACACACGATAACAGCTTGCTTTAGAAAGGTGACATTTCCACTGAAGGCTGAATAATAAAAAATGCATTAGACTTTTGTAATGAAGACAGCTTCTGGGACCGGGGAATCTACTGCTTCCTTGAAATATATGCGTGGGAGCTCTCCCTGGCCCTAATGGGTGTCACATGTGGCTCTGGCTACATTAATGTTGCAAGCTCTATTAAAAGGGATTGTCAGTAGCCCTTCACGTGCAGTGAATCAAAGCTGTCTTTCCGTAACTTTGCTTTAGCTCAGGCTTGTGTGTGTAGACTGACTTGCCCAGGGTTAAGTCACTTTTAATATTAAGATGGATAGAAAAGACTCTAATACTTTTTTTTCTTTCTTTTTTTTTTCCTCTCCCTTTTAATTCAGAGCTTGCTGGTGAAGGACTCTGGAGGGATGGGGAAGGAGGAGACAGCCAGGCAGCTTAAAGAGGCCTCTGAGGGTCATGTTGAGTCTGTGCTATTATGTTCCAGCGAGGAGAATGGCTTTATTGACAGACAGCTGTTTGACTCCTGCAGCCACACAGTATTTGCTGCAGAGCTGCATAAATACTGAGCCCATGTTGACAAATTCCTCGTCAGTGCAAGATAGTTAAACCTGCTTGTTTAATCATTTGTGTGCTCTTACCTCTGCTGCTCTGAAAAGAATGAGCTGCTGTTTTACAATACAATGCATAAGAAACCTCTAAATGCTCAGAGCTGTTTCACGTGAGTTTTCAGGGTGTATTTTTATTTAGACCCTCTTGGAAACACAGTACTCTATTTTTTATGTCAATTAGATTTTACTCTCTTTTTCTTTCTCTCTCTCTTTTTTTTTTTTTTTTTTCCCTCTAGAAAGTGTATAATTTTTTAGTTTTCAAATAAAAAAGTCTGTCAAGCTGTCTTACAATGGAGGTAGCAGCTCTCTTGGCAGACCTTAGGTCCTGCCTGCGATGTGACACCAGCAGTGGCATGGCCCCTTTAGGAGTCCCACACCTTGGTTTGCAGCACGTGTGCGAAGGCACGTGAGGATTTATGTTTTGGTTTGGCTTTTCTGGCACAGGGATATGGAACCTGTGCTACTGGTCACCTCCTGTCTGTAGCTCAGGGGTGGCTTTTTGACCTCCCACCCATTTCACAATAATATCCACCTTCATACCAGCATACTATCTTGTCACATTGTTGGCCTCATCTCTGGAAATGTAGTATCTAAAATTATAGATTTGTTTCTGTTTTGGAAATTTTCTGTTGACCTTTGTCACTTGAACAGGTAGAGAGGTGTAAATCAGGGCTCCTGCCACACAGTCAATGGGAAAAAAGAGAGATGTCTTTGGAGATTTTCTTTGGACCCTCTTTACAGTGTGGCATCTCTTTAGTCCTTTCAAAATGTTTCTGGTGTGTGAGTGATTTTCTGATCAAAAGGTGTATTATTGAGGGGTGACCAAAAGAGAAGGCCTCACTGAAATGGGAACCTTTTGTTCAGTTGTACAAAAAATGTAGAACTGTCAAGTTGGTTTTTAGAGAGATGGGTCACTATGTTAGTGTGGCAGTGAAGGAGATGTGCATTTCTTTCAGGATCACAAATAAAGCTGTGCATGCTTGAAGTGGTTGGTACAGGCAAGCAGTCTGTCCTAGAGCTGTAACTGCTTATGGAGCTGAACCTGGTGGTGCTGCTGGGTTTTGAGACTTTTTATCAGTTTCCTGGAAAATCCATGCCAAGCTAACATTGTCTGATGTTTTCATATTTTTTTTTTAGTCCTGGTGTTGGTGGAAGACATTAGTTATATTGAGATTTACACTTGTGTCATGATGCTTATGCCCTATGGAAGGACACTTCATGTGGCCAGCTGTGTTTGATGAGGCTGCAGTGATCAGCATGCAAAGAAATCAGGTTTCCACTGATTTCAGAGGGTACAGGTAGGGTTTTTTTTATTGATTTAATTAAAAAAACAGCATAAAATATAGTCTTAGGAGTATGGCACAGCTTTGCTCATTGGCTAGACAGGCACCCTCGTATGAAGCCTGGACAGTTCCTACATTACTTGCAAGGGAGTACCTCCTCCTCCTCTCTCCATACATGTGCCTCCTGAGGGGGTTCCAGTCACAACCAAGTTATTCACTGAATGTTGGTTTTATCATTCACATGACAGCAGTTTTAACTTTCATTTATTTTTTAGTCTTTTTCTAGATGGACTTGGTTCTGACTTGTCTCCTAGCCACCAAAAGGGTGGTTTGCTGCAGAAATGCTGGCTTTCTTTCCATTCTAACATTTTAAAAGCATGTTATCTTCTTTTTAGTATATCCTTATAGCTTGTATGTTGAGGTCCAAGAGCTGTACAATTTTATGTGGCTATTAAAATATTTCTACATGAATGAGAAATATTAAAAAAAATCCAAATACTGTGAATGAGATTAGGAGCTTTGGAAGAATTAGAATCACTTTTGGCTTAAAGCATAAGTCAACCTTCAGCTAGGGCTTTTTAAACAAAAGCTTTCTTTCTGTCCTTCATCTTTCATCATTTTAAGAGACTAACTGCAGAGCTCTGACATGGTCAGTTGAATTCAGAGTCCACCTTCAGAGCTGGGTCAGTACAGCTTCCAGAAGATGACTGAAAGCAGATAGGGTTTCTTCAGGTTTCCATCTTTTAGCCCTGATGTTGATAGTATGACTGTTGTTTCCACTGGTCTTTTTTAACAGGATTTTTGGCTGGAGGCTAACTTTTTTTATTATGCAAAACCCAAAGCATGAAGAATTCCTGCCAGTAGTGGGACTGGTACAGTCCCCATGCCAACTAAGTGTGAATTGGACCAGCTGGAGGACACCAACCCAAAAGTCTGATAGATAAGAGAAAAAATCCTGTTCTGTCTTCAGTGAGGTAGCACTATTTTGTCTTTAAGCTGCAATCTCATACAACCCATGTGGAAGCCTGAAGGAGGGAAAATTGTCAGCCTCAGAGAACTGACAGTTCAAATGGCCTCACATTAGAGGGCCTGAAAAAACGGGGCTGAAGCCACAGTGTTTGGTACCACTGATCCTGCTGGGACTGAGCTCTTCAGCCTCTCTTCAGGTGCCTGATATTTCCCAGATGCTCCCCAGCCCAGTGCCACACTCAGCCTAATAACAAAGGTGTAGATGATTTATATCCACCACAACTTTCTCTCTTGTTTTCCTTGCTCCTGAATGATGAGACCCCTCTGTGCTGGTGTCCAGGTGTTGCTGCCATGGGAGTCCCAGAGGATGATGTGCAGCACATCCACCCTGAGCACTGGGCAGCTTTGCTGCAGGAAGTCAGAGATTTTCTAGCATGGAATACAACAGGGCTTTTCTGCAGTCATCATGGAGAGAGCGTTTTCCTTGGATGTGTGCAGCTCATTTGTTACAAAGCAAGCCGTGTTCCTGGTGTGCCACTCTATGCACAATGCTTATTTATTCCAGCCTTTAATCAGAGCTGGGTCAAATCCCTCTAAGGAAAACATAAAGGTCTTACAGTGGTTTTTTTAGGAATTAAAGTTGTAACTCCTCCTCTGGAGTCTTGATTCAACAGCATTGATGTCACAGTACTGTAAGAAATAGCCATTATCAACCGAACTCCAACCAGGTAAAACCCACTGAAGGAACTTTGTCTGGAGTGGTCAAATTTCAGTGCAAACACAGAGGGTCAACTTGTGACACTTGGCTCCTGTATTCAGTTCATAAGCATCCCAGTGTATTTGCTTTGCTCTCCCTGTCGTTTTCCTCCTCTGTTCCCCTATCCATATATCAGTGTCAGGGAGTTCAGACATCACAAGTGCCGGTGCTTTTTTTTATTATTTTTGTAACACCTAATGTGGAATTTTGCATGAGCAACACTCCTTCCTGTCGGCACTTGGAAACTCTTTTGTGTTACGTCCGTCCTTTCTCTGAAGTAATCGCTCAACTATTCCTAGCAATAAAATATTCCTCTGTAGTGCCATCAGATATGTTAGAAAGATTAGTGCAAGATCTGAAGGCCCTGTACAGCTAAATTCAACAAAACTTCCGTGGCTTTAAATGCTCTCCTTTTTTATTTCACCACAGATATTGCCTGTGGACAGGGAGTAGGAAAAGGCTCCCAGATACTCCCTGATAGGCACAAGCTAGGTACTCTACAGAGAGACTGCACACTGTCTGAACGACATGCCAAGGGTCAGGAACAGGAGTCTGTGCATATCTACAGCCTTCTTTTCTGTGTTTT
>VZRH01002462.1:980171-1017514 GCA_013397555.1 Urocynchramus pylzowi
TTTTTTTTTTTTTTTTAATTAACTTTAAAAACACTACACCAAAGATTTGTCTAAAATTTTTTAGGCTACTGGGAATGGGACCTGCCTTTTCTGTTGGCTGAAAAGGCAGCAGGGTTTTATCTCTCCACGGCTGGTGGAGTAAGGAGAGAAGCCATTCTCAATAAGGCAGTTTGAAAATCTTACTTGGTGCCTAAGATGCATTTGGGGAGGGAAGGTTTTCCTAAGATATTTAAATGTTCACCTGACTAACAATGAGAGAAATCTCTTCCTTTGCTCTCCCCTCAGGGTTTGACACTAGCTGAAGTAGAGCTGAAACTCCTGACAATTATTAAGAAATCCTTCAAGAATGGAGAAGTGACAGAATTGAGGGTCATACTGTTTTCCATGTCACCAGTTGCACCAGCTGCAAGTGCACATGTAAGCTGAACTTATTTGCAGTGGTTGCTTTAATTTGACTTTGGGAAGCATGGGGCTGGTCTGCCAGCACTTGTTTGTGGAAAAAACCAGCTCCTCTGACTTTAACAGGGGAATCAGCTCCTCCACAATTTACAGTGCTAGGGATGAAACAACTGCTTGTTCTTTGGCTTTTCTTCAGTCTTTCTTCAGCTGGACTGTCTGGGGAGTCTTCCTCCCGAGTTCCAAACTCTCTCCTCCCTAGGAAGGAGCCATGTGTGTGCAGCTGCCCCTGGCATGGCTGCCTGACTGCCCCACTCATTGCCTTGCTCCACACTGCCGTCTCCTGTGGCTTTTTATTATATATTTAAAAACAAAAGTTTACTTCAGATTGAGGGTATTTTTGTGCAGCACCTTTTTTTCTTTTTTTTGTTTTGTTTTTGTTTGACAGCCATGACAGCCTCTCCTCATTATTATGGAAAATATAGGGTTGGTGGTAATTACTATCTGAGTATGAATGAGAGCAGAAGTGGGCATAGACTGCACTGGCCTTTCTTTGACAAGGTATAACTTTCTTCTGAATTTCCGTGTTAATTAATGCTTATTTAAAAACCACTTTAATTGGCAGTAAACATCTCAACTTTTTGTACTCATTAAAATGCACCCATTGATGTGTGATGGATTTTTTAAAGCTTAATTAACTTTCTTCCTGTATATATAACCTATAATAATGACAAATACTGGAAACTGCCTCCCTTTCCCCCCTCCCCTATTTTTTGCCCTCCCCTCGATATTTCTATCACTTGAAGAAAGGCAATAAAAATGTATCCTGACTTGGCCAGGACTGGGGGGAGCTCCCTGGGCACAATAATTCAGCCCCTCTCAGAGACCCCTCAGAGGCTGAGACTGGCCAGGAGCCACAGGCAGCTCCCCTGCATGCCCATGCCCTATCCTGTGCCTGCTCTTGCAGCCTGAGATGCCCACCATGCCCTCTCTCTTCTCCCTTGTGGGCAGAAATTGGATCCTTCTCCCACCTGCACTGTGGGTCATTCATCACCATTTTTTAAAAATAAAATTGCTGTGAAAACTTTTTTTCAGGTAAGCTTACAGACCTTTTCTTCCCTGAAAAAAACCTCAGAATCTTTAAGTGAAAATTGATTTTTCTAGTTCTTTTATTTTGTGTTTTTCTTTTCTCTCTCTTTTTTTTTTTTTTTTTTAAATAGATTAAGCCAGGTTTANTTTTTTTTTTTTTTTTTTTTTAAATAGATTGAGACAGGTTTACCTGCATGCACATGTGTGAATGCCAAGTCAAAAGAAGCAAGGAGCCTCTAATAGTGTGTCCTGGTTTAGGGCTTTCCTCTTCCTCTAATTTTCAACCCATATCTAAGCCACTGAGCAGGATTTAGTGCAAAACTTTCTAGTGCAATGAAGAGTACAATGATTTCAACTTCCAATTTTTAAGTGTCTCAGTATTTTGGACTATGAAATTAGACTCCTGAATCACATTTGAACATGAGATGTTGGTACTTCTTGCAACTGTGATCCTTTGTATACAAGTGAAATTACAAGCAGAACACATTACAGTAATTCATGAAAATATGCAAATTGCTTGGTTTAGCTATTACACACAGATCATTTCCCAGTCTTTCTTTGCAATTCATAAAATATTCTCGTTTAAGGTGGGTAGATCAGAAGTTTTAAAGTGGGCAGTCTGGTCTGTGAAGGCATTTCTAGCGAGTAAATTTTAAATGCATGAAGCTATGATTTAATTTCCACGAGTGCTTAATATCCAAAACCTCCTAATATCTTCATCCAAATGTAAACCTGTTTAAAATACCTTGTGAAATGCTCTTCATTCTCCTTTGCTCTGTGTGCTTTCTCTAACCCAGCTGATAATTGTGCTGCTGCCCATTTCCTTTCTCTTTACCCGTCTCAAAGAGTGATTAGGGTGACTGTCAAAATTTCCCACTGTAATAATACATATACCAAGATATTCCCTCCTGCTCTGTGAATGTTGTGTGGCCAAGCTAGCACTGATATTTACTGGCAATTACATCCTGTCTGCTTCACAGGAATCTTCCATTCCGTGGTGACCAACACAAATCTTTATGGACACAGCTTATCATTCACCTAAATTAAGTGCACACTTAAAACCATGGAGCTTGCTGAGTTTCTCCTGCTGGGTAGTTTTCCTGTGCAGCCTGAGAACATGACAAACAAGATTTGCACTGACTGAGAACTGAATTTCTCTCACCTGCTCAAGGTAACTTAATTAGGGTGACAATATTTAATTATTATTTTAAAATATACCTTCATCTGTAAAAATGTGGATGGCATGCAGTATTCTGAACATTAATGCTAACTTTCTTTCTGGGCTGATTTCAAGGCTATCATTAAAAATAAATGCTGCTGCCTGTTAATTTGACCATGTCAATAAATAAAAATGTCCATAACATGTGTATGAGGCTAATTAGGATTTTATAGCTGTGTTGTTCTGGTTGATAGCTGTGCTGTTGGCTTGCTGGGTCTTTATGTTTCGGTGATGTACACCTCATTGATGCATAACATGTAACACCTGTTGATGCAGTAAATGTTTATTCCTGGCAATTGGCCCTCACATCATTTCTGGTACGAGAGCTTTGTGTAGCAGACTCAGGTCTCATAATTAGGCTACCTCGGTTTAGAAGAGCTTTTCCTAAAGGAAACCTGAAAGCTTCTGTAATCCTGGTGCAGCTCCCTAAAGTTTGTGAAAAAGGACAGCATGATTCTCTGTCTCAGAGGGACAAGTTTATAACTGAGGGCTGGTTTGGTCCTTGCCTGTAAGGCAGGGCCACTCCTGTGACAGGATACTGAAGGCTCCAGGCACAGCTGCTCTTTCTCCCCCTGCGTGTCCCGGCAAACGCGCAGCACCAGCGATGCTGCAGCGTGCTCAGCTTTAGGTGCCATATAGAAACAAAGGCATTCTGAAATAAAATCAGTGCTCACTGCCCTGAGTGCCTGCTCTTCAATCTTTTTCAGCACCAGGCATGGCTAAGAATTGCATCTCTATAATAAAGAACCATGACATAACTTTCTTGTTGGTGGAGTTCCCTGCAAAATCCAATTAGTTTCAGACTTCGCTTTGAAATGTGAAAGATTATACCCATCTTACCTTTGTTTACTTGAACAGCTTTAACTAGATCTACTTGAACTGTTGTTAAAATTTATTTGATTTAAAATATTTATTTATTGTTTTTAAAATCCCATTAATGTCTTGGTTTTAAGGAGATTTTGTGACAGTGGATTGCACAAGCCCATTTGATGCTGTGCATAACTAGAAATGCTGTCTTTTGCCTGGAGTGCTGGCTCTCAGGCTCAGCACCACAGCAATTCCTGCGTGGTAGGAGAGTCACCCTGTGCTAATGAAGGGGGCAGAAGCACCTCCCAGCACAGCTGAGGACAACAAGGGTTTCAGAGCAGTTGCAGCCACACACCTTGGAGTTTCAGCTTTGTGGAAGTTCTGCATGAGTGAACAGGTTCCTTTGCTTCCTACGTAGGAACATTAGAAATATATTCTATTAATTCTGTTATTATATATTTAAAAACTATTAATCATAGCTTTAAAATAACTGGTAATTAACAGGACAACAGTGTTATTCATCAGAAAGAAAAAAGCAGGTGAGCAACCCAGCTTGGTATCAAATTCAATAAACGAGCACAATAAATAATTCCAGCAGTTTATTATCCCTGCCTCAATCTTGTCACCTACAACATTTTGAAACTTCATTTTTCAGAAAAAAGCATTGTTGCTAAATGAAAATAAAGCTGCTGTAAAGGCTCTACCACTAAATGTTTCTCAAAAACATGGAACTGTTGGAAGAGGTCCAGAGGAGGATAATGAAAATTTTCATGGAGCTGGAGCACCTCTGCTGTGCAGACAGCCTGAGAGAGTTGGGGTTCAGCCTGGAGAAGAGAAGGCTCTGGGGAGACCTTGTAGCACCTTCCAGTGCCTAAAGGGGCTACAAGAGAACTGGGGACAAACTTTCTAAAAAGACAGGTAGTGATAGGTCAAGGTGTAGAGGTTTTAAACTAAAAGAGCTTCAGATTAGGTAGAAGGAAGACTTTTTTTTATAACAAGAGTGGTGAAACACTGGAACAGGTTGCCTGGAGAGGCAGTGGGTGTCCCATCCCTGGAAACATTCAAGATCCCATTGGATGGAGCTCTGAGTAACCTGTGAGTTAAATGGGGAGTCTTCTCATCAACTCATTTATCTGCACAGGTTATGCAGAGTCAGTTTTACTTATGGCCAAGAGGGTAATGACTCAAATTCAGAGACAGTTGTGTTGATTGCCCAATTGGCATCTGATATGCCTGCAACCAACCCAAACCAAGTACCTCGGTTTATGGTTCAAAATATAAATCCTATAGTCCCCACTTTGCAAACTGACTTGGTGAGAACTGCTGGATTGAATGGGTCAGGATTGTTCAGGAACCCATCTTGACAATCTCGAGGCCACCACTGTCACAAATTTTTCAGGTATTTTGCCAAAGCAAATTAGTAAAAGTTTTGATTTTTGAAAAGTGGAAGATAATGGTTTCTAGATTATTTAAATAATCTCCTTAGAAAAACTCTCTCTCCCAGGCAAGGAAGACAAAAGCAGAAAAGTAGAGTAGTGAAAGTTAAAAGCAAAACAGCTTGGATTTTTTACCAAGAAATTGGTAAAAATTCGTAAAATAAAATTTCACTTTATAGAAATACAAGATTTCTTTAAAAAAATTTTTGTTTAACAGGCCATTTTGATTTGATTATTGTTTTTATCTTTCAATGGCAAGTTATTTACTGTTTACTTTTCTCCCCATTGTGTGGCCCCAGGCCTTACTAAATGTGTTCTATTCAAGCCCTGCTCTGAAGACAGAAATATTAATTTCCACATGGGCTTTTCTATAGAACCCATCACTATGGTAACTGAATGTTTCATAAACATTAATGAACTTATTTTCACTGCACTGCAGTGAGGCATTGGGTGGTAGTATTATCCCCATTTCATGATGAAGAACTGAGGCAGAAAGAGATTAAGTACAAAAGTATTCACTAATTTTAAGTTCCCCATCTGAGATGCATGGTCTGATTTTTCAGAGGACTTAGTTTGTTATCTGTTCAAAGCACAGCTCCCATTGCCTTCGGTTGCAGCTGTGAGTTCAAATTTCTTTGTGCTTTCTGTACTCGGATAGAGATGCTTTAATCTTGAACATACATGGCCTTTTTAATTTCTTTTCCTCAACATAATCAGAAGGAATTGAAACTTACTGGCTCCTGGCCACGTATTTTTTCTACATATTAACTGAAATTACAATGTTTTACATAATTTCATCCAAACACCAATTCATAGCTTTAGTGCTACTACTAAAATAATTTATAAGATAGTAACTTAACTTCTTAAAGATTAGAAAATCATCTACTCTGGTAGAGTTCAATTTTTGTTTTCATGAAAGAGAGCAAAACTCCTGGGAGGCCCTTTTTGAGGATAACCTGGGGGCTACTGATATAGCTACAAACAGTTAAACTGGAAACTCAGATTTTTATGCAGAGTCACTAAGTTAAAAAATGAATCCTACCCTCCCTGAAAACCAAGATATCAAGCAAACTAAATGTATCAGTTATATTGTTATATGGGATTTTTCCAGCAGGTGAATCAAGTATCTTATTTCAAACACACCTGGACTTTGCTGAAGTTTAGATTTGCTGTGATTCACCCACAGACATATCCTAGCATAGGAGGGAGTCTATTAAAATTGTTTTCTGTCTTTAGGCAGGAGGGCTTTATTGTGGCTTGGAATATCTTGAAGAGCCAGCCCTTAATTTGCATCAGAATATGACATAGGATTTATGGATCCCCTCATAATTTTGCAGGCTCCACTTCCATTCTTTTCTTTTGACCTACAAGTTGCAAAAGTTTATATATAAATGCAAAGTCTACTTGCAGGTCCTTCCCGAGATATTGAATCCTGGAGCAAATTTTTGTGGGTGTTTTTCTGAAGCAATGATTCAGAAAGCAAGCACTGACCCCCTCTTAACCACCGAGGTGCAAACAGGCTGCTGCAATATCGTGTTGTTGAATTTTCCTTCCAGCGCCGAATGAAAGAGAGCTTGCCCTTTTCCTCAAATCTCTCCCTGATCGAGAGATGAGTGAGCTGGTAGCTACAATATCCAACGGCTTCACCAAGTTGAGAATGTGATGTCTGTGTAATAATGCTCAATTTTGCACACTTCAAATCCATTAGTAGCAATTACCTTACCTGAGGTGTTTTGAGTTAGTTTTAGTACAGCATTCTTGCAGTTGGTGGATAATGAACATAATAATGTATACAGCATTTTCAAGTCTCTGTTTTTAGCTACAATAATGCCATTAGGATTCTATTTAGCAAATGTGTGCTTCACACTAAAAGTTAAGACTTTTTTTGTTCATGTTTTCCCTGCCATGATTTTGATTGCATCTCATGTCCTATTCTGTGCAGTGCTGGCTTGCCTGAAAGAGCAGGAAAGTGTTTTACCCACTGCACCTGTGCAAAGGCAGTGAGGTCTGGCATGTTGGGAACAAACAAGGACGAAGCAGGGCAGGGCATTGCCTGAGCCCTGCTGCAGCCTTCCGAGCACCCCGGGCAAGCTGTGTGCCCGCACTCTGCCGTGTCCTGTTTGCCCAAGGGGTGAGGATGCTGACACCCTCACAGCACACCTCAGCACAGCACAGCACAGCAGCCATCCTGCTCGCCCCAGGAGGGGCTGTGACACTGCTGGAGCTGCTGGTGGACTCCATGGTGGTAAAGATGCAGGTGGGCTGCATGGTGCTGAGAGAAGCAGGTGTTGCAGCACGTTTCACTAAGGGATGCCAGCTCAGACATCTGTGTTGGGGGTCCTTAGGCACAGCAGATGTGTTGTGGCTTTCCTTCCCCTCTGAGCTTTTTTCTCTTCTCTAGAAGAAGAATGTGGGGTCCATATGAGGTGTACAGCTGAGAAGAACTCAGCTTGGACCTGGGTGTTAATAAGGAGTGGATGGTAAAGCAAGGGTGGCTGCAGTGAATGTTGTCCCATGCCTGCTTGTTGCTACAAGTCAGTGATGTCAGAAGCTCTGGTGTCGGTGGGAGAACCCTGCCCCTGCTCTGGGTTGAGGACTACCCCAGTACTCCACCTTACAAGATTCCTTTTCATCCCTTGTCCTTGCAACGAGATAATTATTTTGATTGGGAGAACCAGTACTTCACCAGGTTTTCCTTTTCTCTGCCCACTTAAGGGAAAAACAAGAAATCTGTTTTTGGGCTGTCATTTGAACCAAGTGATACTGATAAGCAAACACACAGAATTTTCTAAGAAATAAGATTTCTTTGATTGTATCTTTCCAAAGAATTCCTTACTAAAGAATGAGAAAGGGATGAGGAGATGTAATTGATGCCTCCTTCGTAGATGTCACTGCTATGGTCTCTGGCGTAGATAATATCAGCGCCTTAAAAATAGTTTCAAAATGTTACAGTGTTCCTTTCATGTTAAATTGACCAAACTCAAGAAGCAAGGAGTATTTGGGCAGCCACACAACTTGTATTTGTTGTCAGTGTGTTTAGAAACAGAGTAAGAAATGAGAGAGCTTTCTCTGTCTTAAACTGGAACATGTGAACCTGTCTTTGTGAGACACCCACCTTCTCTCCTGTTCTTTTGCTCTTACTTAAATGATCTTTTGAAAAAGCAAACTGATTTTTCTGGCACTGAATTGACCTTTCTCACCTTTTTGTTCCTCTGGCACACTGACCATGTGCTCGTCCCATGCCACCTCCTGCCCTGTGAGCACACACTCACTACACGGGAATCCAGTACTTGATGGAGAGCGGTGGAGAGCTGTCCTAGTAATGCTCAGCAGGGAAAACTAAGCTGAATTTTAACACCCCAGGGACAAGGACAAAATGATGGAAAAGCACTCGTCTGCATGAAGATAACAAAGTGCTGCTGGCTGTGGGGTAGGCAGGTTGAAGGGGAGCAGGGCCTGTGCCCCCTCCTCTGTTGTTGCCTCCTCCTCTGTTGCTGCCCCTTCTCCTTGCCTGCACCACCTCCTGCCCCCTTGGGCTGTGAGAGTGACTGTCACCTCCGTCCCTCTGCTGCCCCGGATGTCTGCTTGCCTGACAGCAGAGCCCAAAAGCTGACCCCGTCCGCCGGCTGCGCACCGAAGGGGAGCTGGGGAGGCAGATATCACCTCTCAGTCACAGCGCGCCCAGGCTGCTCCGGGGCAGCACAGCAGAGCGCTGGCCCCGATCTTCTCGCATTGCCATCACCTACCCTGAAATTAGTAACACAGCGTCCAAGGTTAGTGGCAAATTCAGATACCCAAGCTGCACGGGGAGGGTGAATAAAGGACAGTGGCTGTGTACAGTATAAGCGGTTGCCTTAGACAATGTGTGACCTCTGAATTAAAAGACCAGGATTAGCAAAGAGCTTTTTTGCATTATTGGGCCCATTTACAAAAAGCTTTAGCCCTAATTGTATGGTACCGCAGAGCTTTAACTTGAGCACATATTGGTTTTGTAACCTGATCCCCACATAAATCATAGTTGGTGAGAGCAGAACAATTAGTGCCTTAATCTACTGGGACTACACAGTATCTTTAAATCTGAATTTTCCTGATCATTATGGGTATTACAAGAGTCAATTAATTTATATTTCACACAAAATGTAATTAAATCCCACGATAACCTGACTGTGAAATGAAGAGGGGGGGAGTGAGGAGAAGGGTGGGAAAATCCTTTCCTTATGGAGCTGCCATCAGACACCACGGCGTATTATCAATAGAGGCAAACTGCCTCCTCTTCAGGGCAGAAGTTTTGGGGTGAGGGGTGCTGTTTCCCAATTTTGTACTGAATGGCTTTGTGGTCACAAGGAGCGTTTGCTGCCACATACTTCCAGCCCAGCCTGCAAGAAAAGTGATCCATGGTGGCTAACCCATATAAGTGCTCGGGAAAGGGGAAGGCCTTGATGTTCCAAAGAGCCTGATGCCTGTAGCTGGTCACCTAAGGGAATCCACTTATGACTCTATTACCCAGTAAATTAGCAGAGTGGTTCAGTCAGGTATATTTATCATGAAGAGAACTGAAGATAATTAATACACTGCATTGAATGCAAATTGCACCCACAGCACTTATCTCATTTTCAATTAGCACAAATGTTACAGCACTGCAGGCTTGTTATGGTTTTACCATGGGCTGGGTAATTAATTTCTGTGAGCTACATATCAGACACCTGATAATGCCGTTTATTAATAAATGTCACCCCAGGTATCTGTTAGGAGAGGTAAATAAATTAAATGTTCAGTTGTCTGCCCTGTGCAAATCTATTCTTACACCTCATTGCATCTTTTCACTTGTTTGTTTATCAAGGAGAATGACTACTGAGATTACAATGGCAAACAAAGGAATATGAGGAACAATAATCCACACCCTGAAGTGGTGTTCCTCTCACCATTGCTGATGGCAGGAGCCATGTCACTGTCTCTGTCCTACCTGGGGACATGGCTGTGGGTCACTGAGGTGACCTCCCTTCAGGGCTGCCCAGGACCCATGAGAGCAGAAAAGCTGAAGTACTCTGCAGAAAATCCTCACTTTCAAAGAAGTTGCCAACCTGTTATTGGCATATATTTCTGTCTGTAACTCTGTCCCTCCGAGTGTTTAACTGCCCCAACACCCACACAGCTGCCTGTGGTGATTGTGCTCATCAGCTCCTGAGCAGATTCAGTTTTGTGTTTTTCCCTTTCCTTCCAAAACTTCAGAAAAGGGGGGTGGGGTTGGGTGAACCTGTTGACTTGTCCCCACCCCAGTGGGGCCAAGGCCCCTGGTGGAGATGAGGGCCCCCCAGTTGCCTCAGGGCCAGGGGTGGCAGGGCATGGACTATGGGGTGGATTTTTGGATATCTTTCCACAGGAAAAAAAAAAGTAAGATTATAAGGAGAATGAAACAGCCATGTTCTCTTTGATCTGTTCCAGGTTTTGGGAGAAGAGTGGAGCAGGAGGTGGTGGGATTCTGACAGCATAATGGTGGATAAAACTGGGTAAGGCCCTTACATAGGGATATGGGAAGGTCAGGAAGGGCCATCTCCCCCAGACCCTGAGCTGTCTTCTACTGAGTGGGTTGCTCATTTCTGGCCAACTCCCGTTTTCCAAAGTTTCAACACAGGTGTCCTCACCTTTGAGAGGAAAAGTCCTTTGGTCTTTTGTCACCACTGCAACACAAAATAACACAATTCATGCATGGTGTTCTAGCATCCGAACAGGAACAGAAAAAGAGCACTTTATTTTTCAGACCTCAACATTTATAGAATTCTAAAAGTGACAGTGGATTGGAGGATGACATTGCCACCTCTCCAACCACACTGGTCAAACTAAGAGTCCATCAAAATTCTCCTCCTACAGAGAAGAATACAAATAATCATTATTTATATGAAAGTGCGTAAGAAACACCATTACAAGACTATAAACATCAGAAAGCTTAGAAAATCTCAAAAGAACCAGGGCGACAGTATTTTTATTTTTTTTCCCCCCCTCTCATTTGATTTTGAAATTTGGGCAAGCCACACTAACGAAAAGAGTTGAAAATGCTCCAGACAATGTGAACTTTGGTGATCCTTCTCCCCAAGGAAAACCATAAACAGGTAACTTGCAGTGACTTTAGCAAACTTTGCACAATCTGTCTCAGATCACGTTAGCCAGCTAAATTAACACAACCTCCATTGTGTGAGTGCAATTTAGTTGATAGAAAGATGCTTTATGGTGGTGATTTCTTACAACACAAGTAGATTTGTACTGTGTAAATACTCTGTTCTGGTGTATATTAGGAATTGTACCAGTTTGAATCCGCTGGCAAAATAAATATGTCTAACTGACTATTACATTGGTAGAAATCTGAGTATGGAACAAGTGTTAATCTTTCTTGAAGGTAAAGAGTATTTACAGCAAAAAAAAGTAGGTGCAATACAACACTCAGTTTCCCAGATATAAACATATCAGGAAGAACCATGTTATGAGTGACTTGTAAGTTAGCTGTGGGGAAGAGCAAGAGACTGTTGCCACAATAATTTAATCAGTGTGAATTTCAGTGAAAAGTGCTTTTAAGCAAAATGCTTTCATCCCTTATGCAGGTCTCCATTACATTTACAAGTTCTTGTACTGTAAATGATTTCCATGTGCTTTCTGGTAGCGTGACTACCATCTCACCATCATCTGCTGTGATTTTTTCGGATTTCAGGACTCAGAAATAGCTCTGAGTATTCAATACTACTTCAAATAGTATTTGAAGATGGGATTTACAATAATGCTTTAAAAATACTGCAGCACTTGAAAAATCAATTTTAAAAAACCTTATTTGGATTGAAGTTTATACTTCAGAGCAGAGCACATGATTTTAAAGGCCAGATGACCTGCTAACATCCTTTAAAACCATGTTTAATATGCTGAGAATAAAGTCTCAGTTTAAATAATTATAATATCTATCCTAAGAAACTGGCAAGGTGTAGAATTAATGCAAACTCCTTATTTGAACTGGAACAATATTTCCAATAAAAATGGAAATGGTGAATGCAATGTAAGTGAGACAGATCTGGTTCCTTTCCAGTCAGATCTAGGCTAACATCCAGGCATGATAGGTCTGACATGGACTCCTGACCCAAATGCATGCCCTGCACCCTGGTTCCCCCTGAGTGGCCACCTTTCCCTGGGATGGATAGCACAGCTGGTGCCAGGGTCATGCCAAGCCAGCTGTACCATGCCCACCAAGCCTTGGCTTGGCTGGTGGGACGGGTGCTACCTGCTGAGAGAGAGTCTCATGGGGAACAGGCATTGTGGAAAAGGTTTTTATGGTGGAATCACGCAGCACAAGGAGACTTTTACGGGGAGGGAGGCCTATGAAAGTGTTGTTGGTGGCTGAGGTCAGTAGTACTGGTGGGAAACGAGTTCATGTGGGTCATGCTCATAACAGCCAGCCCCCTGCAGCATTCAGTGAGCCTTGTATCTGTTTGTCAGTCACTCATTGATTCCCTCTCCCACCTTCCTGCCAAGGGAGAAATGGATGTAATGGAGCATCTTGTTTCTGTGTTTCTGATATTATTTATGCAAGTCAAATATGCCATATGATGGAAGGGAATTTTGGTGAAGGTTTGCATTCCCTGAAGGTGTTCAATCTACAAGCTGAGGGCTCTGGACAGATGTATGTGATTCTTTCTGCAGAGAGCTCATAGGGTTGGTGGAGTGAATCTGTCAAATGTTTCCTTTGCTGCAGCTTCATGCAGTGTTAGATGTGATGAGGATTATAAGAATGGAGACCATGAACTCAATTAGGAATTCCACAGGAAGCTGGTGCCAGGCCCAATGCCAGGTTTGATATGCCTTTGTCACTGAAGAGATGCATTGCAGCAGTAAATGAAGTTTTCTAAGCATGAATGCTGCGTGTTTGCGTATTTCAAATGGCTGTAGTCCAGCTGAGAAGTGACATAGCCATGAATAACAGAGACAAGGTCATCACCTGCCAGGGTGGCACAGATCCTCCTAACCAATGGAAAAGAAGTGTTTCTTGCAGAGGTCACCATGGGAAAACTTGTCATCAGTAGCAAATCCAAGAGCACACCTAAATTACGAAACCAACACACCACTTGGGGAAATACACCATCCAGCCAGGCATAGTGCACTCAAGTGACAAGCTCTTAGAGAAGCTTTCCTGTCTCCCATCTGTCTTACCCCTATTTTGCTTGGATTTAACCAGCTGTTTTTCTTTCACTGCCATGTTGTGGTAGCAGTGTGTATATATACAGAGAAATTCAGGTATAGCTGTATTTCACCTGGCAATTCAATCCATGCTGTATCAGTCAATATCTTCGTGTGGAAACAGGAAGGCACCACAAAGATTACAGATCAGGAATCCACAGGAGAGAGAGGAGTGTAGTGCTGGAGATAACACTTCTTCACAAGTCAGGAGGTGTGTACCAGCAGGAATGATTCAAGATAATTTTAGTACATTACCCTGGACTTCTGCCACCCATCAGGCGAGACAGCAATATCTCATGGTTAATGCTAAAGTCAAGGAGGATGAGGATGGATGCCTGCCCTCTCTCCACTGACAGAAGGGTGTCATCCATCAATGCCACTTGAACTGCTCCAGTTCCATGTCCTGGCTTCAATCCAGACTGTGCCAGATTTAAAAGATTCACCTTTAGCAGGTATAGTTCAAGCTGCCCTTTGGCTAGAAACTGTAGGAGATTTCCTGGTAGTTGGGGACCCTCTTGGATATTGGTTAGGAAGAACTCATGTCCACAGGGTAGATTTTCTCAAGGCTAGGTGACAGTCAATTCCCAACATGTTGGTAATTCCCTACTTGGTGTTCCCCATCTTCCCTCTTTCAAGACTTAGACCTTCTGGGCTGGGCTCTGGAACAATCTTGGGCAGATGGCAGCATGAGGGAGCCAGACAACATTGCTGGGTTAAATCCAGGACAAGAATGAGTTCTGAGGTGTAGTTGCTGCAGCCAGAAGCCCTGTCCTGTCAACACACTGCTAAACACTTTTTCCTCTGATCAAATGGGTGAGAGCACTTCCTAGGATTTTAAAATGAAGGTAACTTGGGCCATATGTAAAAGAACACCCACTTGTCCACTGCATTTTGCCCCAGCTTGCAGCACACTGAGCTGTTCTGGCTCTGCTTGGTTGCTGTGGAAGCTGGGTGAGCCCAGAGCTGTCATGCCTCTGTGCAGATCAGTGAGTGCTGAAGTGCCTCAAGAAGAGAATTTCAGAAAGGAGAAAGTCTATTAGCTGTCTCGTTTGAGCTCCCTGTGATTATTTGTGTCTATGTGTCAGATTTCTTTTGGCTCCTTGGTTCCTTCCGGCTGTCGGTATTTAACGGAAGTCCATGGGGGTGGCTTCTGTGTACCATCAGGTTGGGACCAAATGCACTTGGCACTGAACAAAAATAAACATGAAGAGCCTGAATATGCAACAACTTTTTCCTTCCTACCTTGTGGATCAATGTCAAAATCTTTAAGTCTTTATGTCTGAGTAGTTTTTCTGCAGCTACGTGTTAATTATGCGTTTATATTCTTACACATGCAGATTTACATTTACCTGTGTTTCAGGATGATTAGTGGGTACCAAGCAACTGATTACACTTGCAGCCAATCCTGTGCCATTAACAGTGAAAAATGGCAGGCACTGTTGTTTCAAATCTCATTTGGTTTGGCAAGGATATGATGGTAAAAAATAACAGCTAAATCAATTGCTTGAATATACAGGGCTTTTCACCTTCAGGCATCTTTATCAGCACAGCTTTGATTAATATCTGTACACTGACTGGCATTTTCCTATTGCCATTAGAGAAAATTTAGTAGGTTGTTCACTATTTTTCTCCAAGAGGGGGATTTTGGAATTTTTTTAAAAAAACCATTACCTAATGTTTATGTTTAGAGGAAGTCAGTAATTTTTGATGATCCTCATATTTGACCCAGAATCTGAAGAATTATTTGAAAAGATCTGTGAGCTATTTCGTTTTCTAAATTACAATACTATGTTTATTTTTATTTAACAAACAAAAATTCCAGCAAAGTATTGTTTGCCCTATTACAAACAGGTCAGAGCTCACAATAAGCACACATGTAATGAAGGCAAACTAATATTAGCCAGAAGAGGAGAGGGTCAAATGTTTAATCTGAAACTGATTTCTTGGTTAAAACATGCAGTTTTCTGTCAAACAAAGAGAATAATGAATTTTTGCTGCTTGTAGGGAATTGTTTCAATTTGGGGAAAAAAGTAAAAAAATGGCCAAAAACCTGTTTCATTTCAGCATTTCTAAACATTCCAATATGTTCCACAATGAAAAAATTTGATTTCACAACTACAAATGTTATTTAATTAAAAAAAAATTACTTCCAGCTTATTTAAAATAGTAAAATGAAAGAGATTAAATATAAATTAAACTTGTTTGAGTGAATAGTTTTTTTTTCTGGAATGGTATAATTTGCCTTTTTTTTTTTTTCTTGCTAATGCTTTTTTTTTTTTTTTTAAACAAAGGAAAACTTCTGGAAACTTATTTTGGGTCAAAGCAACAAATGATTACATATTATCTTTTGATTTGGCTGCTTATAGCCCCTTGAGCAAAGCTTAAAGAAAGAAATGTCAATTTCAAGTTTCCCACTTCCCAGAAACAGATAAAATATTCCCACTATTGGAACCATTTAGGAGAGCCAATGGAATTCACTGGGGGCTTCACTTTCTCTGGACTCACGAGCTTTGGAGTTTGAGCTAGCTACCATGAAAGTCAGTGGAAAAATGTGTGTGCAGGATCTGTCCTGTTGTAGCTAATCCTGGGAATCAGAAAGTCTGCAGACTGAGGGCTTGTTGCTGATGAATCTGTGGCATAAGAAAATTACCTTGACCCTGTAGTGTGTGCACTTCTTTCCTGTTGTCAACATTTTTAAGGTCCTTGCAATCCTGCTCAGTGCTGTAGATATCACCACCTAAGGATTTTTTTTGTAATCTTTGCTCTAACAAGGAAGCAAAGGTTGTTGTGAGTGAAGACAAGGGTGGGGGTGGGGAGGTTTTCAATCAGCAAGTGATCTGAGAATAAAGAAAGGTTACCTGTTTGTTTGTCAACAGGATGAAGTAAATAAGAGTTAAAAAAATCGGAGACACCAGTCAAAGGCAATCAAATATGTATTTAATTAAAGCAAACATAAAAATTAAAGTTACATGTTGAATCAATAAACAGCACTTTTTTCTACATGCATTTTGAACAAGACAGATCAGAATCTTGCATGATGAAGACATAATGTGTCATAATAATTAGGAACACAGACAAAAGAACAGCTAATCAACATGCAAATTTATGCAGTTCTGGCGATTCAGATGAGGCAGATTTCTACCTCTTTTTTTGCTTGATTCATCTTCATTGCTAATCATCTGAAGGCTGCCAAATGTTCACTGACACTAATGTATTATAGGTCAAGAGAGGCAGGTCTTCACCTATTACCCCCACAAACAATATGCTTTCCTTCCCTGTTTCCTCTTCAGGATTTTCAGCAATTACTGCCAGATGCAATCAGACTCCTTGAATAGGAGCAACTGGGGCTTGTTTGTGGCTTGGATTCATTAGAATCAGGAGGATGAAGAAAGGAATAAATTACTTAATTGCACAAAAAAGTTGCAGCCAAAGTGATGGTGAGAGAAGCTGATTGTGTAGTTGCGTATTAGGCCACTCTTGGAATGGAGGATCTTAGAATAGCTGGTAGTTTGGCCTTCCTGATTCAGACAGATTTGGGTGTCCTCCAAAACAGATGGCTCCACACACCATCTATTCTTCTCTTTGTCAGGTTTTACCATTTATTTGATCTTGTTCATCTATGATGCTAGTTGTATTAGATGTAACACAAATATGCATTCAGATCATATCCATTTAGTCCTGCATCCCAACTTTTATTCTTTTAGCCTTGTTTGATGAGATGATCAAGTTGAACAAAGCCCTTGTTGTCCTGTTCCCGCACAACATCCATACATAAAACACCAAAACCCATGACTAAAGCCTTGCACAGACAAATAATCCTCCTGTGTCACAGGTTTTAAAGGTTTATTTCTCCCCGTTTTACCAAGCAGCTCCCAGCTCTGACAAATGATAACCAGACACAACAAATAGTTAATTTTTATTTGATCCCATAGAAGCAAGCATTTGCATATGCCCAAGCAAAACTGCCCCCCTCCCATCCTTATGCTGAGACCCCTGTTCAGATATTCTCTTCAGGTTCCAGGCCATGTGTTATGCTTGTGGGTGGTCTTAAGATCTTAAAGAAAAGCTTTGCTCTGTGAAGTCATGCAGCACTGTATGTAATTAAGAGGCTTTTTTTCCTTTTTTTTTCCCTAACCCCCTGAATGTTTCCTGATTTCATTGTTGTTGGGAACGATTAACACTTTGTGGAAGAGTTGCCTTTCAGGTAATGGTTAACATTAACTTTGTAAAAATGAGATGTGTGGTTAGGGACTCACTTCCCAGGGTCCTGCTGAGCACGGTGCTGCTCCGCAGTACTGCTCACTCGCAGGGGCTGGCGTGGGGTCACACGTCCTCCCCATGGCTGGGTCTGAAGTGTGTGCTGCTCTCTGTGCTTTTATAGGGCAGCCTTGGCAGCTGCTATTGGTCTTTCATCTGGGGTAGCTGGGGTATCCCTTGTTTGCCTGATAACTGTGGGGATCTGTGGTCAGAGAGGGGCAGGTCTTTATGTAATATGACATGGTCCTGGATTACAATGAACTTTCAGGGTCTGTAGTCATTTATCTTTTGGCCCAACATCTGCTGCAGCCTGACAGATGCCCAGGAACAATACTTTGCTCTGCAATCCGTGTTTACGTCTTGAGTGCACAGCACAGAATTTTTGGGTACCTTTGAAGCCAAAATTGGAGATTGTGAAACTCTTTAACATTTCTTGAAGTAAAATGAAACACCCATGGCAATGGCGGTGTAGTTGCAATGCTGGAGGAGAGCTCAAGCTCACAATTTCCAAGGAGATAAACTGAAGACACACACCTTGCCAAGACTGGCATCTAACAACTGTTTGCATTGCCCCTGTGGGAGAAGCTATTCCAAATAACCTATCTCCTGTAGTCTTTTTAGAGGCCATGTGTTGATACAGGTTCATAGAGACAGTGTGCTCTTCAGATAGCAACTTTTGGGACTGAAGCTGATGGGATTTTTAGGCCAGAACCTCTGTTGCACAGCTGCCAGGGTCCATCTTGTCCTCCTTGTCCTCCCCTCAGCCCTTCCACAGTGCCCATGGCCCACAGTTGCTTTGGTCCCAAGGTTTCCCCACTCTTCCCCCTGTGCCAGAGGGGAAGGAGAATCATGCCTCAAGGAGAAGTGGGGCACAACTGATGGCTCCCCTTGCCCTGGGCAGGGCAAATCCTGTGCCAGGATCATTTCCCTTTCCTGTCAGTGAAGACAGAGGGCTAGTTATGCTGGAAAAGCAAAAGTAATGCTCTGTTCCATGCACTGCTTTCATTCCCATGAGCAAGTGTGATTTTTATTTGGGGTGTTTCATAGGGCACTAGTGAACATATTTTATTGTAAGTCTTGGAGGCTTAATTTTACTGCTGTGTCACTAGGGGGAGATTTTTGAAGGCACAAATGCATTTAAGTGCTTACTTTCTTTTGAAAGTCAACAGGAGTTACACATCTAAATGGCCTTTGTGTGAGAGGGAAATACTGTGAAATAGGTAGAGCCCACATATCTGTTGCAAGTGATAAAGAAAGCCAATGGGTGAGGCTACACAGAGCTGTTTTTTGTGGGGGTTTTTTGGTATTTTTTTTTAAATTGCCTTCACATCCTTCATTTCTCACAGGCTGGGAATTGGTTTGTTACAAAGCATTGAGATACCTCATCTCCTCAGTCGAAATCCTCCTAGATAGTTTTGTGATAAGAAGACTGAGAAAATCCACACAAGGAACTTGTCTTTGTACAGATGATACCTGGCTGCTTTTCTGTCTAAAGTTATAGAGATTCAAGAGCTGATGATGTCTTACAAAGGCTCCCTCTATCCGAGGGTCCCCTCAGAAAGGCGGGGGGAGATTTGCTTTGACAGGCTTTAAAGTCTGTGTAATCTCTTGCAGAATGGCCTCTGCTTTCACAGCTCCTCATGTTGCACCATGTCCTGATTTCTACACTTGTATTTTTCAATGAAACATTGCCTGAGCTTGGGTGGACAGTTCTGTCTGAGCAAGGGCTGCTCACTTTGGGTATTTACCACTTTTTCTTCTGTTGTGAAACTATCCCAGTGCACAGAATATTACCGATAGCATCTGAGCGAGCGACTAAACTGTTCTGAATGGAAACACAAGGGAAGATGAAGGATGCAAATGAATACTCTTGTGTGCCTGGAAGGCAAGAAGCACTGGCAAAACTTTGGGCAAATAAAAGGCTATTTGTGCCAACACTGGAGAAAAGGGTATGGACGCAGTGGGAAGCAAAAGGCCTCTGCAATGTGCATGTTGTAAATGGTGCTTTAAGTAGGTCTAAACACCTATGCTGGGCGCCCGTGGCCATCTGCATTTGCTGTTAGCAGTGCTCTTTAAACGCTTCTGTTTCCTTTCAGAGGCACAGGCTCAGAAAATGGACCTTTCTGTGTGGAATGAGCATGTCTATGGGCAGACCACCATGCCTTCGTATGTGTTCAAAATGGAGGTTAAAAAGGTTGCTGTCCTGTTGTGTCAGGAGTGGCAGACGTCACCTGGCTGGTCTCTGAAGGCTCTTGAGGAACTTCTGCCGATTGGTGAACTCATTCGTCCTGACAGTCTATTACCTCCTTTGTTTTGACATATTTTCACTCTCCTCTTAATGTTTCCTGTTTTCATGAATCTTGCCCTTCTGCTGCATTTTCCTGTGTGTGTTTTTTTTTTCTCCCAGATGTTGTATGGCTGGCTATTTCAGTAACTCTTTGCGTACTACAGAACTGAAAAAAAAAAAAAAAAAGGTGAGTGGAAAAACCCCACGTTGGAACGATAGCGTATTTTCCATGCGCGTGTCACACACTGCCTGAAACATGCTCAACTGATAAGTTAAGCATCTATCTAAAATACTGCTATACAAAGGGCTTAATTATTGTATCCATTCAGGCTATGAGTTGGCATCTGCTATTTCGAAAAGCAAGAGGCTCTTTTAAAATAGCAACCATTTGCTGGCAATGGTGGATTTAAATTTTGTTCAGTGCTTGAACCTGTTTAGGCACAGGTTTGTTTGATGTAGGTAGCTTAGGACTTATTAAATGGCCAAAATACACAGGCATAGGGCAGGATATTTGAAGATGCACACAGCAGCTCTTATTCTAACTTCTGAAAGTCAGGTTATCCATTAAAATGACTAACTATGTATTTCTACACTTGAAAATATCAGCCGGCCTCGTAAAGCCATGCCAACTCTTTGCTTACCAAAGTAATTATATCTGTATCCAAGCAGACTTATCAGGGTCAGGTTCTCTTCCTGTATGGTGTAGTTTATATGTGGTATATCCTAGTACTAGTATGTAGTGACTGCACCTGGAGCTGAAATGGGGTGAACTGCTTAGTTTTACGTACCTGTAATGCTTGTATTTGACAGATCATTGCTCAAAACTTTGCAAAGGTAAGTACATATAAGCCTGGGTCCTAAGCTCCAGAGGTTTTGCCAATTTACCTCTGAGATTTAGTTGTCATGAATATGTGTCAAGTCAAATTTCACTTTGGAAGGGGATAACTAATGTAAAAATCAGGTTATTTGGAACTGACAGCAACTATCTTTGTCATAGTTCTGTCAGCCTTCCCCTCAGTTCTGCAAGTGAACATCTTCAGAATAAATGTCCTTGAAGCATGTTTCTTCCCCCGCTTCACTCACTTGACGGGTGGGTGTCACTTGCTGAAGCACTTGGGAAGATTTTCTCCAAATCCCAACTGCTGGAGTAACTCTTTAACCAGTACATTCATGCTTGGAAAATGTCTGTGGTGAATACCCTGTTGTTCTTCAAAACACCCAGGGTGTGAAAAATATACTGCCAAGCATATTTTTTGAAGAAGCTGAACATGGTTGAGTCCATCGTTACTGGAGGACATTGTAAGGCTCATCATGTTCTTATTGCCAGCTAGATACTCTGCGTGCAATGTATCCAAAGTTTGACCCATGGCTCTGCTACTTCCCTATGCATCTGCTCCTGGTTAGAGAAACTGTGTCTGGCCTAACCTCTCTGCCACTTCAGTAGCTTGCTAATGTCCTCAACTGAATATGGGCATAAATGACCCCTGAGAAAAACCTTGCCCAGGAAAAGGTCCCAGAATTTCTTCTTAATCTTCTTCTCTGGTCACTACCTGGGCTGCCCAGGATGCTGAGGGTGAGGGGAATTGAATCTATAAATGCAATTAAATTCTTCACAGCAGAAACTTTCCCTTCAAATTCATTGTTGGTCGATGGTGGCAATCAGTCCTTTGCCAGCGGAGCTGGGAGCTGGATTCAAGAGAAGAGCCCCCAAGCTGTGAGACTCTGGTAACTTGTAACATGCAAGGCACTTCTGAGTGCCTTGCAGTGTGCCAAGCACAGAGGTGGAACACCTGGGAAAAAGGATTTCAAAGTTCTTGATTTAAACCATGTCACACGTGGTTTTGGAGGATAATGACAGTCTCCCAAAATCTCTTGTTAATTTTTGTGTATTTTGAAAATGTCAAGTGATAGGGGTGCTATCAAACAGTCACCTGATCCCTCTGCTGGATGGGCTTGTTGGATGAGTTAGGAAGTCCAGGAGTTTGGACCCTTGATGGCAGCAAAGTCTTCTCCTCTTTAAATGTATGTATAACATGTTTTCTATGCCCTCTTAAAAGACAATGGTACCTGGGATTTCTTTCAGATCCAGATGGAAAGCTTTTGTTGAAAGGAGTGGTAATGAGGCTTAGTAAGATTTGGTTTTTGTTAAGAAAAGATCATCTGGCGCTTGCTTTTGGAGCTGGTTGCTCATGAAGGTTTCTAATTCAGGGTCTTAATTTTTGTAAAGAGTGAATTACAAGAAGTCAGAAGAATGATGCGAAGAGCATTTAATAATGCACATTCACAAAGAAGTGGTGTAACTACATTAATTAGGCAAGTCTTGCGTAAAGATGCAATGTAATTATATATTTGAGACAGTTAATTAGGGAGCTACTTGGAAATTTCAGTGAATATTAAGGTAATTATACATAAATACTATAACCATTAAGACTGCACCCATAATGAAAGCAATAACTAATTACATAAATAACAGCATACTTATGTTTTTACATTACCAATACCTAACAATACTTTCTCTCTTTCTCTGCTCTCTTTGCCATGCAAATGACAAAACTTCATTTTTTGATTCAGATATTCTTGCAAATTGTTGAGGAAACAATGAACTTTCCCCTTGTCCTCTTTCTCTAGAGAAGGCTGGACAGCAGGAGTTATGCACACCTAGCAGGAAGACAGTCAATCATACTACACAGGTCTGCAGGTTACATGCTGAGTTTTTGGTGACTTCTCTTGGATTTCATACAAGCCCAGGTCTGAGAAGTTTAATAAAGAAATTGTATAGCTGTAAGGATAATGTTTTAGACTGTTCAGGCAGCTTTGAGTGAATCAGTAGTGAGGGCTAGGTGAATGGCTGTCATAGAAACGGTGCCCTGCATTTCGTAGCGTTGGGCCTGTAGGCAAATGCCAGATCTTTACTAAAACATTTCCTACCATTTAGTTCTGTCAGGGTTTGAGGTATCTGTCTGCTGTCACCTTCATGTTCACCTAAATGGCTTCCAGTGGCAAGTGTGTCAACACTTGCTATGTTGTGCACATTGCTATAGTTTTTCCAAGCTACCTCAACAAGGCTGTAACTGAGGCTCTTTAAACCCTTTAGAACTGCCATGCTGAGAGCTTTATATGAGGGGCAGCCTTATTGACTCAGCTGAAAATCAGAATTTTTGCTTCTTAACATACTTGAAGAGTCAATAATACTTTCTAGCAACTCTCACCTAAGGATCTAAAAGTCTCAGAATGAGTCTGTGATTATGTGTACTATCATGATGGAGACTTTACAGGTGGGGAAACTGAGGCACAATGACTTACCCAATGTAATGAAGGACAACCAGAGTCCCACTGGAAGTCTCTCTGCTCTGTTTTAGTCAAAGTCATCCTCTCTCCTGGCAGAAGGATGTGGTTGGTACATGGTTTGGGGGTCTAGTGATGGGACTTTTTCTTCTTTTTATTAATCTTGTCTGAATAATTAAATTGACCTGGTGAGGCAGTGGAGTTCACAAAGGAATGTAATTTTCAGTCAGTTGTCCATATTATTATGCTTCCATTAACATCATGAGTAGCAGACTGAAAAGGCCCATAGCAGCATGGGCTCAGTGCATGTTTGTAATTTTGAAGTTATATCCTGCAGAACACAAGGTCATAACTAGAGAGGGGCTGGCACCTGGGATTTGCTGAGGCAAAGTTGGAGATGATTTAGGACAACACAGTAAATTTTGCTATACTCTCATTGCACACTCCAGGATAAGTAGCTGTATGCAACTAAATGGTGTTTTCTTAGCTTGAAAACAGTGATCAATGACACTTCCTGTCATAAACTTCAAAACATATGAAAGGCTGGTGGGATATTTCAACTTATTTTGATTCCAAATATATAGTGTCATAATTTTGAGATGGCAAATCCTTTCAATTTCTATAAATTATCTTATTGTTATGGGTTTATATAATGGCTCATGGTCCAAGGCAGGTCAGTTCTTATATCTTTTTTTTTTCACAAACTAATGGAACTAAGTTTTTAAGCTCTTTGTTTCTAGCAGAGTAAGATTAGGGGCAGCTGACCTTTTTTGGCATTATAATACATGGACACTGAACTTTGTGTAGATCTGTTGGAAGAAAGATTAATTAACAAATGCTGTAGCAATAGATACCTACCAAAGAGAAATTGTTTTACATTGCTATGATTGATTTCCCTGAGTTTGTGACCAAGAGAAATATAGTAGTTCTAGTTCATCAAGATTTCTATAAAATGTTTAATATGGTGGTATACAGAAGAAAACTATTTGGGCTGGAGAAGATATGGCACAATAAATGTAAAGAAATGGCTAAGGAAAGATTGCTGAAAACTGAGCTAGAAGATCTGCCAAGGGACAAGAACAGTAACTACCAAAGTTTATTAATGATCAGTCTTTTGACCTGTCTGAACATTTTTATTTGTAGTCGCAGCAGAAAATCTGTGCAAATACAAAGTCTATAAAGAGACAGCTGAGAGGCCTTGACAGTTCAGAGAAGGACTGACCCTGACAACAGGAGAAATGGAAAACGGATAAAATGAAGTACTAATAAACCACAAGGTCATGCAGATGTTTTTTTGCTCTGAGCAGGAGGCTCATCAGCTGGAAGTAAGAGAGAAATGTTTTGCTGACTCTCCCAATGATTGACAAATGCTGGGGCTCTACAACAGCAGGGAAGGGAAGTATTCCCTGAGATGTTCTCCTGGATGTTGCATCAGGGGAAGCATATCCAGGAAACATGTGGGATTCCTGACTACTTTTGTACAAGGCACTGGGGACATCCAAAAAAAGACAGACTCCAGAAGAAGGGAAATTAAATTGAGATAGGAAATGGAGGATAAATGACTGTGTCTTTAGTTTAGCAAAACTAAAACTGAGTAGAGATATATTTCTCCCTATAAATATATGATCAGAGTAAGTGGTGAGAGAGAACTGGTTAAATTAAGGGTGTATTGAATGCCATAGGAACAATTGATAGGAGCCAACTGAATAAATGTTCATTGGAAAAGGGATGAAGGTTTTAATAATGTGAAATTTTGGAGCAGTTTTCCAATAGGAGTCACAGGGGCAAGAAAACTACCTGGTTTCAAGAAAAAACTTGAGAAATTTATCAATGAGATTGTGATGTTGTGATATCAATGAGATATGATGTGTCAGATGTAGCAGGGGATGACCTGGGAGGACTTTTCCAGTCCTATTTCCTATGTAAAACTATTCAACAGAGCCCCTGGTCTCCAGAGTATTTTTTTTCTGTAAAAAGACTTCAATAGCAAGCTAAGGAAAATGGCCTTTGCTTTGGATTCTTTGTTTGCCCTTATCTATACAGGAGACATAGATCTGATCAAAGTGCCAATGAATTTTGTGGTAGATTGGATGCAGATCTCTATTATCTGTGTGACAATACCTTTTAGAGGTCCTCCTCATTACTGGGGCCCAGCAACTTTCCATGACCTGACATTTATGATCCCAGTTCATCTCTTAGCTAAATTCATCTGAAGCTGTTTCCTTGATAGCCCTTTCTATATTTTACAGGTTTCTTACAGTTCTTGTATTCTTATAACCTTCTGAGGTCCTTCAAAGCAAGCCAAACAATCTTCTACCTTTCACAGCGCCATCAGCTAGCCAAGCCCATGAGTAGATCCCTAATTCTCTGAGATAAGATCAATAGCTCATCATCCTCCAGTATCCTAAAAAGATCTGGCAACTGAAGTCTAGGTGTAGCAGCTGAAAGAACTGTTAATAATGGATGATGACTGACAAAACTCGTAGGTGTGAAGGGAGATTTACCAGGAGCATGGTGTTCATGCTTAGTGCTCACTGATTGACAGCCCCAACAGGCTAGAGGTTACCCATGGAATACAGTCTTGATGGCCTAGGATGAAATATTCCCCCGACCCTTCTGTAAGCTGGGGATACAAAGCACTGGCTAACATATCATTAACTTGCGACACCATGGTGATGGGATTAAGACCCAGAGGGCTTTATCTCTACCTTATTAATGGCAATTAAAAGCTGCGTGACAGTTTCAAAACTTGTTGATGTAAAGAAAGTTAGTGCCTGTCTTACAGAGGCACAGTAAATAATTGTCTGGTTGCTGGGCTTTTCATAATCTGCCCATGCAGCTGTATATTATCATTATTTTGCTGCAAATACAGCTTTTCCATTTATCAACAAAAGAGCAGGTAAGGCTCTATGTAAATAATGATGAAGGACACTTCCAAGTTCAATTTTTTCCCATTTAGATTGCTGAGCATGAAAGAAGCAGAGGATTTTCAAAACTAATGGCAGTATCTGTTAGACCTGTTTTTCAAAGTCTAATTACCATGCCCCCCCAAAAGGTTAACCCAAATTTTAGTTACTGCAAACTTCACCTGTCTAATTCATAGGACAGGTACTAAAATATCTCTCTGCCCTTCTTTGCATGGAAAGGGATTTTTATTCCTTCTTGGGTGTTTACCATTGTTGGAGCTGTACTGATTTGTGGCAAGAAGTTTCATATCTTTTGGCCTTCTGAATTCAAGGAAATGTGACTACTCCCAGAGCAATATTGTGAGTGTTCTGAACTAGAAACAGCTCTCTTATGTGCTGCTCCTGTTAAAATCTCAGTCTAAATTGGAAAGGAATGATCAAACCCAAATGGGTGCTCTAACTGGAAAGTCATGTTTCCCTCAAATATTTAGTGACTGCTCTTGTGCTCCTGCATATCCTGATTAACTTCTCTGGTTGTGGCATCTCACTTTTCAGACTGTGTTTCTGAACCACCTTCCTCACTTCTATTTTTTTATGCAGATATGCATTAGGTGCTTTCTCATGAGAACTGGCTGCTGGGGTTTTGAGGGATCTTATATGCTGTGAATCTTTCTTGATCTTTTAGGAAGCATGGTTAAGAGTTCAAGAGTTCATCTCAACTCTGGAGTGATGGAGTGGCAAAAAAGTCATCAGTGCAGCTCTCAAAGAGACCTCTCCCCACTTGCTTCCCAGCAAGCAAGAGGCAAAGACACCAGGTCTGCCTTTCTCTGTATTTTTACTGAATTTTTTCCAGGGTTATAAGGGCTGGAGAGCTTTTATGCATTTGGTGTTGATTGTTTTTGGACTAGAGAGAAGGACTCTCAGCTTTTGCCACTGCAGTAATTTCAGAGGTGTTGGTGGCTGTGGCAGCCTGCAGTGGCCTGTGTCTGGCTGAGCCACTCCAGCTGTGCCAAACCAGCTTCAGGACTCCTGCTGGGTCCTGCCTTCTCCCAGCTCTCCAGAAGCTGTGGGACTGGGAGACGTCGCCTGTCATTTTAGCCTCTTGCCACTCCAAGGCAGAGATTGCCTTACGCTTGTAGTTTATACAGCCCCAAGCACAATGTCAGCATTACACATTAATTAATAATAGTGGCTTATATTGCTAATCACTTAATTATAAATTATGTCTGCTGGTTATGCCTGCCATCACATATTACTTTGTAGTTACATAGATATACACATAGTGTATCTGGGCTTTTGTAAATCAGCTTGTAGTTGTTCAATGATACAAAGGCTATGCCAGCACATAAATCCGATGTAAACTGCTAATCATTTTTAAATGAAGACAAAGCAATCTGAGTTTTAAATCCATAATGCAACAGAATTACAGTGCATGTGCCTGAAATTTAGGAAGAGAACTTGCTTTGCAGACGTTTCAATTGTAACCAAAATTCTGACATTATGCGCATTACATGGTATTTTACTGAAATCACACTCAGTGGCAGATTTGCATAAATGAATGTATTGTATTTTTTATAACTGTGAAAGCTTTAATTACCTAAACTCTAATTAGGCTTGCATTTTTTAGAAAACACAAGATATTAGCTTATTTTGTAGTTGGCTCAACTTTAATGTTTTCCCACATTTGTAACTCATACGTAATAAAATTCTATAAAAAACACAGAAAACAGAGAGATGAAGGCATCCCTGGAATTTCTAGAGCTGATTGGTTGTTTCTGCTCTTGGTGCATTTAATCCTCAATGCAGTGAAATTTTCTTGAATGCTGCCCTAGGACCAAAACTACATCTGATATAATTTTGTTGCAGACAGATTTGGTAGTGTTGCATCAAGGATGAATCTAAACAAGTCTATTTTGATAATTTCTAGACATAAAGGTGTTGTGTGAAAGGGAGTTATTGATGATATTATTTTATAGTGGAATTTGGTGTTCTTGGAACTCTTGCAGAGTTCTACAATGGTTTTTTTGTAGAGCAAGATGACAATACTGTCTGGGTACTTGCCCTGCTGGGATTGGGATTGCAAAAAAGATTTAGGCACACAACACAGATTTTAAAAGGTTTATCCCAATAAGATTTTCACATGGCACCCATGGCACTGTGGTGCTTTTCATAAAGTGGGAAAAATAAACCAGATAAATACAACTACTGTTAATTTTTATTGCCCCTTTTGCCTAACCTATGAAAGAATTGCTAATGCACCTTATGTTAATTCTGCTGAATTTTCTCCTTTGCTTCCATATGAACACACCTCTTGTCTCTCCGTCGGGTTGTCCAGATTTTGCCCTTTCCTGTGTCATAAACTTATGGCAGTTTCCTGTGTGTTTGTCACCATGTGGGCAGGCTGCTGTAATGTGCTTAAACAAAGCCACTTTTGCAGGCAATTGAGAGGCCTGTGCTGGATCAGAGCATCCAGCCCAGCATTCACTGAGGATGTGCTGCTGGGAGCGTGCAGCACCTCTGTTCTCTCCTGCTGCTAAGGCAGGTCTACATGCTGTTGACATGCTTGTTGTGGTGTGTAGCCTTCCAGATGCTCAGGAGTGCTGCTTTTCTAAGTCAGAGGGAGGTGAAGATGCTTCACCTCTTGAAGGACTGTTGAGAAAAATTGTATAAAATTCCCCAGTTTTATTCTAGGTGCTGCTTGCAGCACCTGTCAGGTAGAACCAAACAGCACCGCCACCAAACAGCCCTACCATTGCCAGAACAGAAAAAAAAGACTACTAATATCTCACTCATTATTACAACTGAGGGTTTCAGCTGAATTTTGTCAGGAGGAATGAAAAAGAGGAAAGGAACATCGTATTTATTTCTGTAATTTCTCCTCCCTTACTCTTTTTAATCCTTTAACACCTTGCAGCAGAAGGATCTGAGGAGTTCTACAAATGAATTGTTTAGATGAAAAGTAAGAGATGTAAACATTTAGCATCTACAGGTTACATTTCTTGTTCTCTTCTCAAACCTCAAGGCTCCCTTTTTAGAAGGCTGACTGTGCTTTTCATTTGAGTAATTACAGTGCTCTGGGAGACATTCTTCTCTGCAGCACTGGTGGGGATATATCACAGTTTGTGATGTGTTACTGCATTTGTGCTAACTAACATCAACTGGAGTGATGGAGGACACATTATTAAAAGTGCCTTTCTTCTTTCCTTACACATCATAATGTTGTCCTAAACATTTTATTTTGAAGGCATGCAGATACCTGCAATTGCAAGGTATGTATCACTCAAGCTTCTGTGCCAGGGCAGACCTGTGAGTGGATTCAGTAATGTCAGCCCTGTTTCGAGCAAACAGCCTTCAAAAGCACTCTAAAACCAGAAACCTTTGTGTCCCATTCCCAGCCACCTGCATCATGTCTCTGGATATTCTGCAGACTGTGTGTGTTTGTGTGTGCAGATACCAGCAGGCTGAAGTTCCTGACATGCTCCCATGTAGAACCACGTGTGTCCCTCCTTGAGCCCTGATAATTCTGGCCTTCAGATGGTGCAGATAAAGCTATTGGGAAAGATGATCTTGGGGAGCATGGTGCACAAGTATATCCATATCCTGTTATTTCATGTAGGCTGTGGTCTTCTAAACTTGTTCTAAGGGTAAAGCCTACTGTGAGTGGAGCCTCAGACCCACAAGAGGAGTGTCAGACGCATAAGAGGAGTTGTACCTGATTGTTATGAACCTGGACAGAATTAGTTCTTCTCTTCCACAAGAGGCAAAGCATCAGCAAACTCAAATAAAGGGTAGTATGTACCTGTCTACCTTTTAGGTTCTTAGTCCTCCTCAGCAAATGAGTCTTCCCGTGTATATCCTCCTGGATTAAGATACTAAAAAACATGGATAAAGGTGGTGAAAGAAAATCAGGCCTTATGGTATGTTATTTGACATTGATGCTGCATTTGTTAGTTTCCAGACATTTTCAGACAGACAGAAGGAAAGGGGTAAACCTTTTACTTCAGAATACATGAAACATGTATGTTTTGAAGAAGAAGAAATAATATTGACATTTTTTGTTTAAGTGGAATCTTTTTCTTAAAGCCAGAAATGAATGTCAAATGGCACAGTCAGCTTGAATTCTGTATAAACAAGTGAATTACAACAGATTCAGTTCCTAGACTTGCTTCTTAGATCTCCCGGTAACTTTTGGGTATTATGGTTTCCAACTCTTCTAGTCCTTAAGTAGTTTTATTTTTTTGTTGTGTGAAAAGCATAAAGGAAAACCTAGTTATATAATGAGAAAGCACTGAGTGGACCAGGAGCTAGTCCATCAAAAGTCTGACATGTTATAGACTGTTGTATTAGAGAAGATTGTCCCACCCTTATTAGCAGAATTTTGTTTGCAACTGTGTGTACAAGAAAAATAAATAACCTCCAAGAAGAAAAGCTTCACCCAGTATTTAAGTCTCAGCTGTGGCACTTGGACATTTGGGTTGATATATTTTATCCCTCCAGAATATTTTCATTTTCTGTACTAGTTCTGGCAAGCCTTTTGGCCCCACTGCACAGATACAACAGATACTGTGAGTGCCACGGTAGCAAGCATCACAACACCTTTCTTTGGTGGCACAGTGCCCACAGAGAGATTGGCAGCCTGAAGGTAGGTGTGCAGGTTTGTCATAAAATCTAGATGGAGTTCATGAGCTGGCCAGGGAGAGACCATTGCAAGGTGCTGCTCTCCAGGCACAGACTCTTTAACTGGCACTGTCACCCTGAACCTGGGCTTAGCTCAGTGTCTGACCTTTCTCTCAAGAACCAACAAGGCGACAATAGTACTTTGTCTGATATTTACTGGTTTGTAAATTCATCCAAAACATTGAAGTTCACTTTCCTTTTCTCCTGCCTTAATTCCTTCATCTCTTTTTTGGTAGGATTAGATCCCACACATCAAGCTAGTCTTAGGCCGGATGAGAGAAGAAGACACTCTTTATGCCTCTTCTTTCAGGATTAATGGGGATAGAAAAAGGATGTGAGGATAGCCTAACTCTGCAGCACATTAGTTAGCACACCTACTTAGGAAAGGAAGGTTGTGTATCGGACTGTGAAACCTGGAATAGAAATCCCATACTGCCATTACACTGCAGGTGTGCCTTCCTCCTGTAGCCCTGGTGTATTGGAAATGGAGAGTTTTATGGAGATGGTTTTCTATGGAAGGCTCTTCCAGCACATGCTCCAAAGCTACCTATAAGACCAGGCTGATCTTCTGACGTAGATGGACGCGTGTGGATGCCTGCTGGGACAAAAGTACTTGATCCTTATTGTGTGACTAGGCCTTTTCAACTCAGCATTTTCTAGCCATGTTTAGAAACAAAATAGTGGAAACAAAATGGGCAAAATGTAATGCAATTGATTGATGTGCCAAAAGACTTCTGGGTCTTGTGAGGCTTATATCTTTGCCATGCAAGTTGGTTATAGCTTTCCAAGCACTGTTGTGAGTCTGGTCCAGAAGCACTGAGTTTTCTACCAGTAAACAGCAGAAAGTGTTCTTATCTCCCCAACAAGTTCAGTTATTGTGCTCAATTATCAGATAAATAGTTAACATTAAAAGGACAAAGAAAAATTTAACAGTATCCCTTTCAGACTGCAAGCTGCTAGGAAAATGTAATTCCAACTTGATTTGGGATGTTTTGACAGGCAGAGAGGAAAAAGGCAACATTTCAAAATTGTAGGTAATTTGTGAGGAGATGAATTTGTGATTTTTCCCAACTTGGTTCTGAATGGTCCTGAGAAGCCAATAGGAACTACTGGTTCCCAGGCTTTCTGAGACCAGACCCTAGGAGCTGCACCTGAGTCCCCTAAAAATGGAAGATTCTGAGATCAGTGTGAGAAAAAATTTTGGCGGAGTACCCTATGTCACACAGTGGGCTTGTGCCGAAGCCAGGGCCCAGCATCCTTTCTCCAAGTTCTCGTAACAATAAGAACAACCTCCTCAGCAATTGCCTTACAAAAGATTTGAACATCAGGTTACCCAGAGACATGAGCAGATAGTAGAGCAGTGATGTACAAATGAAAGTCCTACACTTTGACCTCCAACCACATGAAGCCCCATTACAATAAATATCCAACAACACATCCCTTTCCACACCACATGGATGCTGCCTTAGGTACAAAGGTACTAAAATGACTGTTCCATGTAATAAAACATGGTGGGAGAAATTATGAAGTATAAAGTGAGGTTATTGCCTTCACTGCTAATTAAAGTTTACTGTATCTTCTTGCAGCTTTGTTTAATGGGCTCCTACATATCATGGGGTGTTTCTTTAAAGAAATAAAAGAAAGCTCTTTTTAAGGTCACTCACTTGACCTCAATTCATTGTGTTGTGAATGTGGTATTGTAGTAGCACATATTGTGTGGGGTACAACACCATGTGCTGCTCCAAGACTCCTGTGGTAGCTAAGCACAAAGGGCTGCGTTAACGATGATGTGTCAGCCTTAGCTTTGAATTTCCTTGCTTGAGTGCTAGTTTTCATTACTGACACATAATACGTGGTGTTAACCATTTCAGCACTGAACTGTGCACAGGGACACACCACCATTTGTGCTTGGAAATGGCCATTTCTGAAGTGCCAATGATCTGAGGTACAATTATTATTTTATTACTTAATGGCATCAATTAGGGCAAGCATTGTCAACTAGCACACAATGATCTCAGCACCACAGTGTGATATAACTATTACAATGAGTATCATAGCCTGATACTTATGTCATATAGGGAATAAAAAGCTTCAGGCTTTTTTTTCTCTGATTTGGCAAAAAAAAAAAAAAAAAAAAAAAAAAAAAAAAAATNNCAAAAAAAAAAAAAAAAAATCTGTATTCTGAGGTTTTCACTTTGTTTCTTTGTGCCTCCATTTCCTCGTCAGATAAATTCTATAAAGCTCTTTGAATATTACTTTTACTTTATGTAACATTTCCTACCACAAAAAATTCTTCGTAGTAACTCAAACAGCTCTGTTCTTTGATGGCTAAATCCTTGCTTATTTTCTGTTTTCTCTTCAGTCCTTTTCCTAGTCTGCTAGCTGAGTCTAGATCCGTGTTTACATCATGCATCTCAAGCTGCAGCTGCTGTGGACTCTCTTGTTTGGTGGAACTCTGTTACTTTGGTATCTTGGCTCTTTATCTGGCTCGGGTTGCTTCCTCCTCAATACATGTTCCACTCATGAGGCGGGTGATCCAAAGCCCATTGAAGTAAATGGAAAAATTGCTGTTGATTAAATTATTTCACATCTGCACTCCCTGGCTCTACCAGCTTCTTCTATTGTCCACACATCCTGATTCACAAATGTTTTAAATGACAGCTTTAGGAACATGAAAGCCTTTGGGGCAATGGCCTAAAGAGACAGCAGAGGGTAAAATTTGTGAGCATTATAATGCTAGAGCTGTAGTGCTTCCATTAGTCAGTGCTGAGCACCAACTGAAAAGCCTGCTTCAGTCAGGCAAGGAAGGCTTGCATTTCACACACACAGGCATACAGGCAGCCCCCATCTCAGAGTGTAGTTCATCAGGAGGATTATTTCTTTCCAAGTAAAAATTGAGCACCAGCTATGCTTGTCCTCCAACCCTGGAAATCACTGGGAAAAGCTGGGAACATGTGGAGCGAGGAAGCCAGTTCCTGTTTACCTGACCTGCCATCAGGATCACAGATTCATAACAACAGGGTGCCTACACCCTTCATTTAGGTGCTGCCCCCACTCACTTCTTTAAAGTGACTTCTGGGCACCCTTTATAGGGCAGGTATAGTTTATACTGGAATTTTAATGGACTTCTCAAAATGGTTAAAATGGCAGTGAGAGGTATCAGAGACCTCATTTTCAGATGACAATAGTGAAAATTCAAGTACATTTTCAAGATGAAGGGGCTGTTTACCAACATAATATTTGGAAGCAGACAGGAATGCCATATACAGTTATGGCAATGTTTGGTAAAGGTCACATGTATTTAACAATATACTCAACAACTCAAATATAATTCCCAAGGTTTTCTCATTTGGTTTTTTTCCCTCTTTCTCTCCTGTGCCTGCTGTCTCTCTAACCAGAGTGTTATTTCAGGAACAAAGATCATGAGGTAATTACATACAGCCAGGCCCAGATGTGGGGATAGAAATTCAGCACTGTGAGCTCACCTGTCCTGAGGAGAAAGTTTATAAGCATTTGGAAGCTGTTTAAAAGCACTCACAAATCTTTTGATGTGCGTTGTCTTGTGTTAAGGCATGGATTCAGCTTTACCAATGGAACAGATGCTGGTTTGTGTGCCTGAATTATATAACTTTGTACCAAACCTTTCTGTTCATTGCTAAAAGAATAGCAACATCATTAGAGTTATAAATATAGTTTCCAAGGAAACCAGTCTATCATAATTGGTTATCTTTCATTCTTTATCCCAGTCTTTTTCTGTTCTCTATCCCATGGCACCTGACTGTGTTTTCACCCCCAGTTAAAAGATATGATAACCTGCTATCAGACTGGCTAACTTGTTGATCTGCATCTTAATGGAGATGGATAAACCTTGCCTGCAAAATTGAAATCAGGTTTTCTTTCTTTTTCTACTTTAGTTTTTGGGTTTCTCAAGGGCATCTGTTTATTGTGCCCAAGCTATTGAGAAGTGACTTGGATTTTTAGTATTTCCAAATTCATGTGCTGCCACTAAAAATGCAATCAAGGAAAAGAGGAAGCAATTCTTGGCTAACAGTTGGAATTATCTCCCCTAAAATGTTTAAAATAATCAAGGAAAAGAAGATGCAATATCCTGTGGGAGAGGAAGGAAAGGACTTGGCTTTCTTCGCCAGGACCTTTGCCTTGAGGCACTTCTTTTCTGCAGCAATTGTCTGGGGTGATTTTGTTGGGTGCCTTTGGTCCTGATTTCCTACCCATGTAGCAGGTGTAAGCCATGCCATTGATGAGATCAATGACATTATTTGCAGAAATGCAGTGAAACACTTTGTTCTGTGAGGGCTGATGGGAAGGCTCCCTTTCCTTGAATTCCCCTGCATTGTCATTTTATTAAGATAGGTGAAAGCTTAAGCTTTAACTGAATGTCACATCAATTTTATTATGTCTGTAGGCGTCTTTGTTTTTAAATTCATGACAAGTTCCTTGCAATACATTTTTACTACATTACAGCCACCTGTTCTACCTTGGTGGGTGGCTGTAAATCTGGGACTGTCCTTTCGTGTGTGTGCACATGAATGATTGTTTCTTTACGCGGCGTATTAGGAGCTTCCAAAATGTATTCATAGCCTGGACCATTCTGGGGGGACATGTGCATGTTTTATGGATCGGCTTTTCCTTTTCTGCTACTGCAAAAGGATCACCTGGGGTCCCAAAGAAAAACTTCTTGTCCTTCCCATGGGCCACCATATGCATTTTATCCATTCCTATCCACAGCCAGTTCACTTGTCCTGTATGTTGCCATTAAAACAGTTTGCTCCTAGATCAGCTTCAGATGAATAATTCAGATTGTTGTGATTCTTGACATGCCTTTACATTTTGTTGTCAGTATCTGGCTTACCCTAAGAATGTCAACTATTGATACTATGTGGTAGGAAAACATGCAAGCACTTCCTTAATGTCCCTTTGGTGTTTCTGGGGTTGGATTAGTTGAAGTGTTAGGGCATGGGTTGGACTTGATGATCTTTAAAGTCTCTTCCAACCTAGTCATTCTGTGAATTCTGTGAAAAGCCCTCATGGAGCTCATGGAGCTTCCATGGAGCTGCAGACAGACTGGGGCAGGACTCCACTTCTTCCTGAAGGGAAGCCCACTTCACACTGTTGTTCAGGGGTGCAATTGGCTTGTGGGGGTGAGGTGTTGAATGTGGACTCAGGATGACCAACCTTCTGTCCCTCTTGTCTGGGTCAGGCTTGGGCCAACCATCTCACATCCATGGGCCTTAGTTTCCTAATTTTAAAATCTAGATATTGATATTCGATATTTACTCCCTGCATTTTTTTCCTTCTGTCAGCTTAATTGCTACTCTTCATTGGTTTGTTACACCTTAAAATTCTTGTAAAGCTATTTGTTTCAATACTGTAGCTTTTTGACACGGTTTAAGTGCCAGAGGCCTAAAAGATAAGTGTGTTTATTTAATGGGAAAAATTACAAATAAAATAACTCAATACATTATTAGAACCCTGGGCTGATTTCAGGTAGAGGCTTATGGGCTTGTTTTGTTCATGGCCAATGGAAGCTCCTGGGGGCAGAATCTATCTCCCTCTGTATATTTGTTTTTAAGAGCTGCAAAATGATATCATTATGCAGAGGCTGTCCGGTCCCTTGTACAATATTGTAACCCAAATTCGTGGGCCACATAGAAGGCTCGTGGTGATAGAAAGCAGTCTCAAGAGTCAATGCTGCAGGCTAGTCTTTTATTAATCTCCTGCAAAACGAGGTCCCACAGCAGCAAATCACCCAGTGCTGACACATTTAGTGCTTGTCTTCCCTAGTTCACATAAGGGGAAGAGCTCTGCATCCCCATTTCTGAGAGAACGAGGTGCAGCATGCGCCGTGTCTAAGGAAGAGGTTGGGTTTGCCAAGAGCACCAGATGAGACATTGATGAAATCCTGGGAGCGCCTGTGTACTTCTGGTGGTGTGGATTGTAAATCACAGTAAGGGATGTCGATGCTTTAATTATGTGTATGTGATGGTCTATGTGTTTGTGCTTGTGGGTTTTTTATAAGTACGGTAAATGGAGAAGAGAATCTGGCCTGGCTCTGAGGCTGCTGCTGCTACTGGCGAGGCAGGAGAACATTTTGGCAAAGCAGTATATTTATTTTTTTTAAACCTCCCTCCACAGCCCCTCCTGCTGTACTATATTTTTCTTTTTTTTTCAGGGTTTTTGTGTTCCTTATCTGAGGTGCTGCTGGGACTGGCCGTGTGCTGCAGCTTAGTGAGCTCTTTCCCATTTATCTGGTGTGGTTTCCAACCTATGATTTAACCGTGGTGTGTGCAACAGAAAGAGAAAAACAATGTTTGATCTGCTAAAACGTACCTTAAGAGCAAACACACACACATTGATGAAGGTATCAGCTGGGTTCTGCCCACAGTTATGTCAAACAAAGTATGCTAGGAAGTGCCAACTTTCCTTTTGTGCTGTGACACCAAGCGCTGCCAAAAGATATTAAAAAGCTTGCGTGAACTAGGTGATGGCAGCTGTAACTATCTAAGTTATTGCCTGGCAGCTGTAATGCTTCTTCAGTGCTGCTGGCTGCTTTTTATATTTGGTTCCCCATTTGTTTGCCCTTATTCTAGCAACCGATACCACCAAAGCAGGCAATCAGTGTGTTACAGCACATGGCCACTTGCTACTGCAAAATAGGCAGCTTAGTAGTGGCAATTGAGAGACTCTCATGCAGCAGCTGATATAAGTCATATTTCTTTTGGAAGAGAACCAACCTAGCTTTTTTTTTTTTTTTT